>JAATLQ010022153.1:53482-108848 GCA_013421005.1 Heliconius erato x Heliconius himera
TGCTGGTGAGTTATGAAGACTTCTATGAGTGACAGATGACAGCACGTCGCCACAGATAATAGATGACGTACGTCACTGCAGAAGTGAAAGAGGAAAGTATATCGAGGATTATTCGGTAAGTTGCACAAATTATTTGAACATAAAGGCAAAATTAAGAGACTGCTTCTTCAATCAACGCTGTGTGTTTCTTCATACACATAATAACTGTTTTGTTGTAATGCAAAACAGCTATATTTTATTAGTTACTTGCGAACTGGTCATGGCTTCGTCTGCTTAACTACATAATTTATATTACTGTGATTTTCTTATAATAATAATATTATTTAAAAAAAAAAACGATATTTATATACTTATTAAAAATAAAGTTTTAAAAAATTCAAAAAACAGTAGTATAGCAATTTTGTCGAATAACATTCTTTAAAATGGTATAACTTTTTTATTTATAAACCGCATGAAATAAAGTAAACATTAAATGTTTCTCGCCGAAATACTGTAGGAAAAAATGTAATTACTGCAGTTTTTGAGGTTAGCGTGAGCGAAAGCGCAGATAAACAGACAAAATTTTTATAAATGGTTATTTTTGGTACCATTAAGTTATTAAATGCCACCAAAAACATCTCTTCGTCCGTGTGTACAGACCGGTACGATCCTTTACGATTTTATTACAAGTTGATTCTATATTTTTTTTTAAATGTACAACAGATGAAAAACGAATTGACTAATAACCACATGAAGTTTGTTTTACTAAAGGATTATAGTGTAAAAATAGATTTTAACATAAAGTACCTTTTCGAAGAATTTAATTCCAACTTTCACCGTCCAATCTCAAAAAGGTTGTGCTAAAAAATTATAATCAGTAACCGGTTCAAACATTAACTGTTGAATGATTTCTCAAAAATAATGTGTCACACCAACACATCAAAATTTCACAAATGTGCAAATAATAATAGTTTTTGTTTCAAAGCTATACAACGTTGTAAAGATGCACCGTTTTTTTTTTAATTTGTGCTCCTTTGCCTTTCGCTGTGTGACGTCACGCGGCGACTGTTATCTTCGATTACGGTGATACCAAGTGATTTTTTTAACCATTTTGTTTATTTAATACATACAATTGAATTTATAGCAAAACCGCGTGATATAAACGAGCCAAAGAATGAAGGTATTCGCAAGCGCCGACTGGCAAGACGCAGCACGATGTCACACGCTTAGCCAATTTTGCTGCGGAGGCCGTACATAATGTTAAATATCTCAGTCATTTTTGAACATAGGAAAAATATAACCATTTTTTTTTACACGTGTTACTTATTTTTATTAATATGCTGATAACAAAACACTTTGGTCTGACACATTGGAGCATACGTCTTTTATTACATTGATTTATATGATTTTTTTTATATATAGAAGATTTTTTTAATTATCAGCTGCTACATTTTATTTGAGGACAGTATTGGCGTAGTGGCACAAATGTGTATCTCCAAACGCGACTGGTTGTGGATTCGATCGCCACTAGAATAAATGAAATATTTGTTTAAATTTATATTTTCATTTTTTCCGTTCTGGTGTCGAGATACAGCGAACACGCACTGCCTCCAGAATTCAGCGGAAAATGGGGAATGAACTGTCTTAACACTAGATTCCCTCTCCTACTCTGCTATGTGCAGGATACATCATGAAGCTTTTTTGTTACTAGTGAAATAGAACTTTGAAAATATCTTTATCCCGCAATTTTTAGTTTATCTAATTAAACAACAGAAATCATATTTTTATTATTACATTTACATACAGGTTCAATTTTCAGCTGAGAATGGAGTGTCTTAACTTAAGCACGTAGGAAAAATTATAATGAACTTAAATATAAACAAATAAAATAAAAGAATTAAAATTAAACGACAAAAACAATTAAACGACAAATTAATAAAATCATTTATCGAAAAAGACTTTTTAAAATACTACTTTCTGTCACGACATCACGGTTATTCTTATTACTACGCCTTGACAAAATTGTTTAAAAAAAATGTAATTGACTTTGAACTTTAACACTTTTGATTAGAGGTTATTATTGGTAACATTGAGCCCTAAGGGTCTATCGTGACCTCCTTTGAACACATTTGCTACACTAATGTTCTTTGAAACTATGGTCGGTGAAACTTTTTTTGCGCGAAATAAATCGTAGAGTTAATGGCATTGAAAATAAAGTAACGTTAAGGTTAGTAAAGCGGCAAATAGAAAGATATATTCTAGAATATTTAGAAAGAAATAATGTAGTTTTATAGAAAATTTACGACTTGCCAATAAAAATCTGTTTAGTATCTGACTCTATATTTTACATGTAAGCTCTATGAACATTTATTTGAAATGGTATAAAATCTGCGTTATTTTCGAATTGATTCGTTTTATGCCAGTCTGATATTTGTTTAAATGTTTATTGTGTGCGGAAAACGTAGATGTCTATAGTTTTTATTAGATTAGATGATTTAGATAAAGTTGAGCTCAGAAGGGGCAATTTGTGTTAAGTTAACTTTAATATACTGATACATTTTTTTTTAAATTTCATATTAGTTAAAAGGCCAGTCGTGGCGCAGCGGCACGAGGTGTGACTGTAAAACCGACTGGTTGTGGGTTCGATCCCCACTCGAGGGATATATTTACTTAAATTTATATTTTCATTTCTTCGCTCTGGTGTCGAGGTTAAGCGCAGTGAAGCTGATTTTTTTTTTTTTATATTAGTTAAAACTTGATTGGTGTCGCTAAGTGGGAACAGAATTAGTGGAACTAAACCAAGAATACCTTATATATTTTTAGCTGACATGGAAAACGAGGAGGTGCTCAATTTGGCTGTATATTTTATATATAACTGCTCCAATTATAAATGGAATGTTATGATTATTTTTTGGAAGGCAGGTCATGTTTCTTAAGTGATCCTATATAAATTTTATGTTAATTTGTTCAGAGTTTTTTTGGAAAAATCAACAAATGCAAAACTTTATACTAATATAATATAGCGGAAAAGTTGGATTCTTTGTTTAAACGCTAAAATCTTTGGATCTACTGGTCCGATTTTTTTTGTTTTGTATTAAAGCTACATTCTTGTAGTAGGAGTGCTCACTCAACAGTTGCTCTTTTCAAAATCGATGGTATAATTTAATTATTACACTAAGTGGCAGCTATCCTGCATGACATCTCCACACTTTATACCCCTGCGCCACGACTGGCCTCGGAAGACTTAAATAAGAAGTCTTAGTTAGAATAAAATAACGAAATAACAATTAAAATTAACGGAATCGAATTGCTATAAGTGCGTGCCCTGCAAAGTTTGTTTAAATATGTAATTATATGGTAGAAATATTCTATTTTATTAGTCCTAAAAAAAGTCCACGACACCGTATATTTATCTCTTATAAATAAGTCGCAATAAGACGTTTTGGAACAAAAAAATAATTAAAAATTGCAAAGTGATATATCACCGAATTTTAAATGATATGGATATTAAAATTTACATCCGGAAGTTATTACAATATCAAGAAAATTCTATGAAGATGAACTTCGGCTTTCGTAGTATGTAATTTGAACGTACACTTTTCTAGAAAATGTAAAATAAAATAATTCAACGCTCTGTTTGCGGCCGCAAGCCTAGATTGGAATCGCGCGGGGGGCGCCCTTGCCGCCGCGGACATCTCCTCTCAAGCACCAATTTGTTGGCAAATGCAGCATAATAATTAATAAAATTATGATAGATGGTATGCGGGCGAAGCCGCAAGTGGGCCGCTAATATGTAAAATTCCATTAACCAAACTTTCGAAAACAGAAACTTCCACCAATTCATCAAATAAAAAAAAATCACAAAATTTCCACTCTGTAACGACAATATTAGTGCAGCGAAATGTTTTTTTCCCATATAGAAAATCCACATATATTTTTCAGACACGATCGTATCGAGATCGTCCACAGTATATCTCAGTAGTTCACGCTCCGATGCATCAGCGTATCGTTGGATCGCTCACACCGAGCATGGACAGTGTGTTATGGAGATGGATAAAGGACGATTTTTTACCCTAGTTTCGATAAATCGAAAAAGTTTTTTTCGTTTAGGTCCAAACGAAATGTGTTTCTTTTCTTGCTTAATACTTGTGGATATGTGATGGAGATAAATGGTTTTTGTCCAAGTTTGGATGGAGTGTGTTTAGGCTGTAATTTGTGGTGGTTGCGTGTTTAATTTTTTTTTTCTATTGATATACTGAAAACTCTATAGAAGAAACACTGCATTTAATGAATATATAAGAAACTAAATATTTAACTGTGGGCCTTTTTGGGATAGGGCTACTTAGAAACTTATTCGAATTTCTTTAACATTTGTGTAGAAGAGATATTATGTAATGCGTATAGTAAAAGACTTTGGATTAAATAAAACTTTATAAAATGTTTATGTATGTCCCATATTGTTTCCACTAATAAACGTAAATTACTGCCAATATATATATTAAATAGACACATATATTTATATAAATAAAATAAATTAATCAGCTTTACGCTGTATCCGCACAATTGGATAGGTGGAGGGAATCTAGTGTTAAGGACACTACGTTCCCCATTTTCCGCCGAATTATGGAGGCATTGCGTGTGCCTTGGCGGAACGTAACTTGATTTTTGATTTAATTTTAAGGGAATCAAAAAGCAAAGGGTACTTCCGGTTGACCTAGAATTATGAAAATTGGCAGCTAACATCTACAGGTAGTACTAGTTCAGGAGGAAATACATTTGTGAAAAAATACATTTATGGTTAAATCCTGAAATAGCCTCAAAAGGTGCCTTTAAAGCCGTAGGGAGCCTTAAAATCCTTAAAACGGCAACCTCCGTGGGCAAGCCTGACTCGCGCTTGTCCGATTTTTTCTTCTTCTGGAAGCCCGAAAATGCCATCCATCCATCAAGCCAAGTGATATGCCATCACGTTTTCTACCTTCTTTATTAAAAGCGGAATGATCTAGATATTATAGGTTTATATACCCAATAGAAATCTTAAGTGCCGTAATCTCACTAAAGTTAGTCACTTAGTAATAAAATTAAATATTTTTCGCAAACGCAAGCTATTTCAAATGGCGATTCATTAAGACTATTGCTGAGCTGCATTTTTCTATTACCAGCTAGTAAAATTTTAACTAAAGATGAATAAAAAGCCGTATATTTTTAAGTATATAAGTTAAATTGGCAGAGTAAACGCGTTGGCTGTGGATTAGATATTTATAAATGGAAATTAATCATTTTCGTTTCCTCGTTATACTCAAAAAAGTGCGGTGTTGAGCTCCGCCACTTAATACGCAAATCTTAAATTTGGAATGGAGAGAATGGAGTGTCTGGACACTTCTTATCCTTATCTGCAAGTAGCTTAAAAAAGGTAAAAAATATCACTATGGAGCAGTGGCGTAGCTAGGGTATTTGCTGCCTGGTGTAGCTTAGGACTTGATGCCCTTTAAAATGGTCAAAATCATCACATTTCGACTGCAGCGCCCGCACCCCCCCAGCTACGCCACTGCTATAAAGTAACATCATCACGGTGATACGATTATCGTTGGTTAGAACTATATGGGAGTCGGCCACATTGAATATTTTCGTTTTAGATAAATTAAAACTATTGTAACTTTAGATTCTACTACTTAACACGCGATAACTGTTTAAGTAAGGCTCGTATTTATAAATCGCTATCAATATCAAGCCTGAAATCGATCTTGAGATGCCGTTATAGTTCTATAACCTCAAGTTTTGTATGACTTTATATTGCGAGAAAAAAAATAACCAAACACTAAACTACAATAACTATTCTTTAAGGTAACGTAGGTAGATTCTTTAAATATTTCTTTACATACATTCCAGATTCGACGTGTGGCGGGAATTCCCCGACAGAATAGTCGGCTTCCCGTCGCGTCTGCACGTGTGGGATAATGTCACTAGCTCGTGGAAGTACCACAGCGAGTGGACGAATCAGATATCCATGGTAAGGATGTTGATTTTTTTATAAATTTTATATATAAGTAATATTAATAATGGTACCTATAGATTTAATTTGTTGCTACTTATAAATGTTTAGCTAACAAGGAAGAAGTAATAAAAATATGTTAGCTCAGTTTTTTTGCTTCAGAATGGATCCTGCACTTAGCGGGGTAGGCACTTGGAACCTGGGAATCTAGTGTTATCTGTTCATGGAATTATTAAATATATTAAATATAATTATATTAAATTAAATTTACACAACAAAGCGCGGTGTTGAGTTCCGTCACTCAAAATGCAATGTCTTTAAAATTGAACCGTGCCTGAGAAGTGTCTTAACATTAGGTTCCCACCTACCCCGCCTATTAGCGGGATACAGAAATACTTAAAAACAAGCATAATAAAAATCTTATTTTAATAAACTATTTTTTTCACATTTTCGATAAAAAAAACTGAATTTCCAGGTTTTAACGGGTGCAGCGTTTCATCATAAAATATGGTCTTGGTACTACACTTATAAAATGCCGTCCGAGATTCGGACGTGGGTCGACGATAATTTCAATTGTGAAGACATCGCTATGAACTTCCTCGTCGCTAATATTACTAGAAAACCACCTATAAAGGTATGTTATTTTTTATATTTAGATGAAATGGATATTTTTTTAGTACTTTCTTTTAAAAGTTATATGAAACGTTCCCGTTTATTATTATTATTTTTTGGCATAATATGCACAAATAAAAATATAATCTTTACATTTTTTCCAGAACAGTGATCTGTACTAATTCTCATTTAAAAAAATGTTTTCATTTTTTGTTTTTCAATTGTAACTAAGTATGCACTCCATACCACTAGAGTTGTGGAAAAAAATAATAAAATAGCTCATTACCGCTATAATTGTCGATTGTAGCAAAACTTTGTATACCAATTTTGTTTGTCATGCCTTTCCGCCTTTTTCCTATATTTTTTATTGTACGAAATAAATTCAATTTTTGTATAAGATGAAATAACACTTTAGTAATTTATTATTTTCCTCCGAATTGTGGAATCCAATAATAAATTGGCAGTGACTGTAAACACGATGATTGTGAATTCGATCCCCACTCAAGGAAATTATTGTATTTGAATTATCCATATCATTTTCATTTGTCTGTTCAGGTTGACTAAACATGTCGTTGAGTTCCACATATGACATGCAATGTTCACTAGGTTCCCAAATATCCCAGGCAAATAGAGAAAATTCTAAAATTCTTTATTATGCTTAAAATGGATTAGTGAGACGTACAAACTGGATAACATATCTGCTTTAAAGTCTAATGAGCCTAAATCTAAAGAGTTATGTTAATTTGTAAATAACATTTTATATAATTAAGCCGTTTCTGGAATTATCCGTGGAGAAACGCCCAAACAAATAGACAAAGCGTGATGTTGAGTTATACCACTCAACATGCAATGTCTTGAAAATGTATCTATTCATTTAAAGTGGTGCTGACAAAAACACTTTGTATATTATAACAATATATATACTTAAACAAATTTTAATTTCCAATTTTCAGGTAACGCCACGAAAAAAATTTAAATGTCCAGAATGTACTAACACAGAGATGTTATCGGCCGACGCCCGCCACATGTCACAGAGGTCCGCCTGCATAGACAGATTTACGAAAATTTACGGACATATGGCGTTAAAGTCCGTTGAATTCCGCGCGGATCCGCTACAGTACAGAGAAACTGGTTCGGGTATTCCGCAAGTATACCCGGATATAGGCGCGTTGTAGGAGAAAAGTTTGTGTATTCCGCAAGTCTACCCAGCATAACGCATTACAGCGTTATTTTTTCTACAGTAGAAAATAGGTTTCGAAAAAGAGGAATTTTCGAAATTTCGAAGTGTGTAAGGTTTATTTGGGTCCTTTTATTGTTGATGGATATTGTATTTGTATATTAATATTGTGTACAATATTATGTGATGGTAGTCAATTTTTTTTACATATTTTTTGTATTATTATTTGTAATCTTTATATGTATATATATAAAATCAATTATTTCGTTTACAACATATTATATATGTATAAGATATACAATTAGAATAAGAGGACCCTTGTTGTATTTGAGGATTGGACAATAAATTATATCAAAAAATGTTTCGAAAGGCTGTAAGTGAAGTAAAATGGGAATCGTCCCCCCAATACCAGGGTATGTAGGTTAAACTGCCAAATAGAATCGTTTCAAATGTTTTATTATAAAACACCGATATTAATATCGATTTCTCTTTACATTTCTTGTCCGTAGAAAAAAAATTAAATCTAATGGATTTTAACGTCTTAATATTACTTCGTTCCTTATTCAAGAGTAATGACAGTTTTTAATAACATATCGATTTATGCAAATTAGGAATAGTTAAAATGAAAGCAATATTCTATATGTTTTTTATGAAAATTAATTATATTTTTGTCATTCTTTACACCAAATATAATTATTAGTTATCTGTTTTTTTATATTTTTTTCTCAGTGCCATTATATTAATTTTATTAGAAATTTTAAAAAAATGATCTTAAGGAATAACATTTTTTTTAATAAATTTATACGTTTTGAATTATTTGATGGAATAGGACAATTTTTATTTACTTCATATATTTGACAGTCATTTATTTTTACATAAAAAGATGGTTTTTGCTTTACTAACTTATAAACGTAATGGCAGCTCTTCATTTATATTTATGAATATAATAATGAAAATAGCTAAAAGTACAGTTATATAAGTCATAATAAATAATACAGATTATAACTTTTTTGGTTGTTTTATGTAATTCTTAAGAAACATTGGTTTCTTGAACTGAAACCTAAAAAAACCTTGCCATTCCTTTGAAAATATTATAAGTATTGTTCATAAGTTAATTTTAAGAAATGATTATATAGTAATTTTGACATTAGATAAAGGTTTAAATTATTTGAATATACATATACGACATATATATGTATGTAAGTGAATATTTTGTATGCATTTCCAGTTTAAATGTAGTTTATGTAAAACATTATAACACACAACACAGACATTTTGGACTGGATGTTGTATTTTTCACTTTAATAATTTTCAACGAAATTAGTAAATATTTCTTTTATTGTGTAATAATTCTAATTTTTTTTTCATAAAATTAACAAAAATAAGGATTTCAATGAATCAATAAATATAAGAAATATATTAAAAATGGCAAAAAGATTTTAATCTTTTAACATTGTCCTTAGTAGTAGTTAGACAAAAATTAGTCCATCTCGACATATCGGTGCTTGAGTGAAGGATAATTCCTAATTATTATTACATATATATATTAAAGTAGATGTTATATGTGTAGATATTTTTCGTAAGGCCGGTAACCGATTCTGTAGACGATTATGAATTATTAATCAATTATCGAAGATATTAGTCGATTTTCGATAAAACTTTTTTTTTCGATTACATAGAAAATAACAAACTATTATGGAAAAAACATTAATTGATTACGGCAAATATTAATTTATTATCAAAAACCGGATATCGATATTTTGTCTATGCCGATAATTATAAATTAGTATTTATTATTTTTTTATTATTTTTATGAGGTAAAAAAAATATTATAATATTAATTATAATTGTCTATTCGTTTTAATGAAATAAAATCGATATATATTATATATAAAATAAAATAAAAATTGAAGCTCACATTATTTTATATAATCAATGGTTCTTTAATTTTATTAGTAAATTTAATAAGTTAATATTATATAGTAAATTAATATTCTATTGTATTGTGTTGACCATACTTTGCAAATATTACATTTTATTTATAGCTTCATGCTGACAGAAGGTTAAGGCACTCCGTTTCCCACCGTCCAATTTCCGAGACATTGCCATGCAATGACATGCAACATGGTTGAGTGGCGGTACTCTACGCCGTGCTTTGTCTACTTACAAGAGCGATAAAATGAATTAATTAATCTGAGCAGGAATCGAATCCACAACCATCGCTTTAATTGTCAGACTCGTTCACTTTGTCAAATAACCTATTTAACTTAAATTTTTATATGTTTATCCATTGTCAATATCTGTATTTTTGCAATTTATAGTCATATTTTATTTATATTAATTAATTTTATTAATTCGTGTGAAATCAAAAATATTTGTTGATATTGACCTAAGTTTTATTGAAATTATCATTTAACCGATTTATATAAATAATTTGATTATTGTTTTATTTACACGTTATGATTTTTTTTCTAGAACATTCATTCTCGAAATTAACCAATTTCAAGATGATATAAAATATTAAAAGAATGTTAACTTAACGTTCTATATCATAATTTAATATTATTTTCTATATCATAAAATAAACTATTATTAACATGAAATTTATAAAACATTTATAATATAATTTCACGTAAATATAATAGTAATAAATTTTGTATACCTATCATTTTTATTTACATTTTTATGAATTTTATTTCATTATGATTTATATGAAATACATACAAACATTTTGATTTTTCACTACGTTTTATACTTTTATTATTAGAATTTATGTAACATTAAAATGTATATCTTATCTTGATTGTATTTTTGACCGTTAACCAAAGACCTTGTCATACTAGTCTCGAAAATATTTTATTATTTTGTTTGCATTTAATATATTAATTAATACTTCTTTGTCGGATCGTTACCAGCGCTATATCAAAAGGACAGACTGATATATTTTCTTTTTTTATATATATATATAAATAGATTTTTAGATATAAGCTATATTTTTTTCTACTAACATTAATAATTTTGTATATAGTACAGGTTCTAAAATGGCGTGTTTTAATGCTTCTTAGTGTAATGTAGTCTTTATATACTTTTAGTAATTAGATATTGTATATATAAATTGTATTCAAATTTTAATAGTAATTAATAATTTTAGTTAGAATAATTAGTTAAAGTATAGTTGTCTATTGAAATTATTATAATGGCAGCACAATCAATTCTGACAGGTTATAGTTTTTTTTATGACAAATGACATTGACGTTTCAATAAAAAAAAATAAAAAAATAAAGTAATTTATATTATTGTTATTATGTTAAATGTCATTGTTAGATAAGACGTAAAAACCAGAGCTTTCGACTTTATTCATTTTGAATCGGCCTAATATTAATCATAGAAAAATTTTGTAATATAGCTAACAACTAAATGTAGTATTTGAACAAAAAACATAATAATATAATATCCATATCAGACGCTAATTAAGCCGATTTGCATGTATATACATAATATGTTTCATCAATCAGAATTAACTTTTTAATAAGAGAACGAGGCCAGCGGCGCAGGGCCACAACGGTGCGACTAAAGCCGATACGATGTGGGTTCGATTCCTACTCGAGGAAATGAAATAGTGAGTTTGAGTTGAGTTTCACCACTCAATACGAAAGTCGTTCAAAATTCGGAGGGAGTGTCGTACTAAAATGATTTAATAGGAATTTAACACTAGGTTTCCAAATTTGTACAGCCTACCCTGTTATGGCCGAGAGTATACAGCATAAAGCCAAAAAATTGTAAGAAAATTATTAATAAATTCATAATTAAAGTTAATAACTTCATATTATATCCCGCATTTATTCGGATATTCAGAGGGAACACAAATAGTAGTCCAGTTCCCTAATTTTCGTGATATTGCGCTGCTACATATTAGTCATCTATTCATCTTTAATTATAATTTAAAATATTATGTACGCAAGTTGATTTATATAATTTATTTTAAGAAAATATTCACGTCTGATACGGATATACATATACTGTTTGAAAAAAAAAATGGAATTATCATCGTTAAGCTTAATTTTTCATATAATCCTGACAGTGATTTCTCTATATTTTGTAGTTTTTCGAAGAGTTTTTTCAGCCTAGCAATCAATAAGTCAATTTTTAGAATAAACTAGATTAAAAAATATTATTTTTTCGTAATAAATGAATTCTGTTTAATAAAAAAACTGTTCTTGTATGTATTTGCTTGTAATTTAATTGTCATTACTTTAAGTTTTTTTTTGTTATTTATTACTGGAATAACAACAAAAAAGTAAAGTTAAGTTTAAAAAAGGTAAAGTTAAAACGAACGAATTTTGTAAATTTGAATACTTTTACAGTTATCACAACTTGTGATTTATATATTTTTTTACTAAATTGTTCGTTATATTTTTTTAAAAGTACATAATGTACTAAAGAATGTTCATATTTAATTTTATTTTTTTAAATATGTTTTTAATTTTTTTTTTATGTACTAAAAAAGTTAATGTCAGTGAATTGAAATGTAAATAAATACTCGTATCAAGTAGACTTGTGTAGGTGATGTTTTTAAATGTACAGAACTTTTTACATTATAGCAACGCAAAGGCTAATATTTAAAATAAAATGGACGTTTTTTAAAAAATGTGAACTTAGGAGTGGCATTTAGAAAGTTAGTACTCAAAGACGTCGATTAGCATTTAAATGGCATTAAAAAGAATAGTATATAATTTAATTATGAGGTCTTCATGGCGCAGTGGTACCGGATCTGACTGTTAATTCGATGATAGTGGGTTAGAACCGCTCTCGAGAAAATAATATTTAAATCATTTTTATTTTCCGCTCTGATAGAAAAAAAAGGCGGCTATGAATTCCGCAAATGAACAAGCAACATTCTGTTAGGTTCTTTTTGCGTACCCGATATAAAATTAATGTCACATAAATATTAATTAGTGTCTCTGAGTGCTGTATTCTGTAGGAAGTATGATGTGTTTGTTGTGTTATTATATTTGTGTAGTTAAATGTTTGATAGTAAGTACTTAATAGAGTATTATTTTTTATTTACGACCGTGTACATAGATATGTAAGTGTGTAAATATTAGAGTACATTATATATTGTGAATAAAACGAGACATATCAATTTTGTAATGGTTATTTAATTTTCCTTTATTTTTATTTTAATGTGGTTATTTTAAAGAACTTATTTAAATGATTTTAAATTTTTTTTAAAGTGTTATTCCACATTTAGGAAAGAAAAATATTTATTAAAAAAACTTATAAAAAATTGACCCCGCTACGTTTAAATTTTTATACGTTTTCTTAATAAGTACATATTATAAGTTATTGTTCTGTTTTCTAGTATCCCCGTTTTTAAGGATACATGGTAAATGAGGTAATGGATTTTTATGTTTTAAATTAAATTATTACATAGAACAAAATTTGATCTCACGATTCATATAAATAAAGAGCAGCTGTTCAGAGGCGGAACTAAACGCCGCGCTTTGTCTACCAGTCAGAAGAATGAAAATTGCATGTATAGTCAAAGGCTTTCCCACTTCACCGGGATGACTTTTTTTTTATAGAAAACATAAGGCAAACTAGCATTCGGGTCACCTGATGGTAAGTGACTACCGCCGCCCACGACCCCGTGCAACACCAGAGGAGCTACAGAGCCCGACATTACCTGATGCGAAACGCAGTGGTGGTGTACTTCACGCCGGTTTTAAATGCCGGGGGTGGTAATGATCCGGTCGATTCTGCCCATGCGTTTTGCCATTGCTGGCGACGTGACTCTACCACACGTAAAACTTAAATTTTGTACCATTTAAATGGCAGATATATTGTAAAAGAATCATTATCATCCGATTAGAAAAAACTGCAATAAATGAGCTCTTTGATTTTCGCGATTATTACATATTTTAAATGAAACTCTTTAACCGGAATAATCGCGTATGTTGTTTTTTAAATATATATTTTAACTAAACACTACAGACATATATGGTCCATACTTTTTTATTTTTTTTCATAATTATCAGTTTCAATTTTATATTTATATACTATTTAAACTAGGCTTATAACTAGAGATAATATATTTTTAACTATTTTAAAGTGTTAATCCACACTCAGGAAAGAAAAATACTTATTTAGAAAACGTATAAAAATTTTAACGTCGCGGGACTCGAACCTGCGCCTCCTGAAAACCAACCATTCGCTCTGACCACTAAGCCATACGTTCTCATCGAGCTACGTTAAAATTTTTATACGCTTGTTACAACTTTGTATTAGAATTTCGGTATAATGAGAATGTATGGCTTAGTTGGTCAGAGCGCTTGGACCGTTTCCAAAGAGGCGCGGGTTCAATTCCCGCTACGTCCAATTTTTTATACGTTCTCTTAATAAATGTACATCATATATAATGAACATCTTAAAAATACACAAGCACAAATCACAGCTTAAACCAGCTAATATATATCAATATAAAACATTACAAAACAAATTATCTACGCATTTTGATACATTCGCTCCAATAACTCCTCGTTCACAATATGGCGGTATATCACAAAGGTCCAGGCTCGCTCCTCGCTCCCATTTGCTGTTTGCGTTCTATGCGTGGGCGGCCAAATGCATTGTGCCTTAAATAGTAATAAACTAACTCATAAATTATACTAACTTACGGTTGGGTTACGGTTGGATGGGGAAATTAAGCACGCCTTCTTATTTACGCTACAGCCATTTATTTCTATTTTGAATAATTTTCAAATATTACTCATGTTGGTACAAACAAGTATGTGTTATAATTGTATTTGTTTGTTGATTATTTGTTGTGTTCTTTTATTTCCGTTAGATATGTTTTATTTTACATATCTTTTAAATTCACAAATTTTACCATTATCGAGAAATTAATCGCCGACCTCCGTGTTAAATAAATCAATCCATAATATCCATAATAATTACTTATTCTATGACCAGCTTCACGTTGTATCCCGCATATATGTGTTTCCCGCGTTCCGCCGATTTTTTAAGGCATGGCGTGTTGAATAGTAGAACTCAACGCCGGGCTTTTGCCTTGGTGCCAGAACGAAGAAATATATATATTAGTAAATAATTATTCATTGCCCCGAGTGAGGATCGAATCCACAACCGTCACGTTACAGTCAAATCCACAGGGGCACAGGGCCCTGCGCCACGACGTTCTCAACGCAATCACTAATGTATCTTAATTATATATTTTTTCAGCTAGGCAGGCTAGAATACTAAACCGAGTGTCAGGATATCTACTCCGTTTTCCGCTTTCCGCGCGGAAGAGAGGAAAAATTAAAACAATTCACACCCCCCCAAAGAAGATAGAACCCACAATCATCGCGAAAAAACGGATTATTAATCCGTTCGAATTTAATTCCGTCCGTTGTGTATTTAAACTTTTCTTTACTAGGGAAACCAACACCTGTTCAAACATTGTACTCAAATATTTATTCCTTTACGTAAGATAAATAATTATTAAAACAGTTAAATAACTTTTAAGATGAAAATAAAAATAAAAGGTGTAAATTCAAAGCATTCCGCTACACTTCGCCGCGCGTTGTTTAAATACCTACAAATACGCCGCTATTTTTCTAAATAAATCTACTTAGTGATTTATTTTTCACTTATATGGGTTATATAAGTGAAATGATTTTTTTTCTTTTGAATATAATTTTATATAGGTGTGCAGTATTTCTTTTTGTTTTTTTGTAACTTCACAATGCATCCCATACATTGCAGCGTAGGCAAAGCGAACCTAGATACTCTGTTCTCATTCAAATCCTGCCCTTCTGTTCCGCACTTTCCACCGGATTCTCGACGCATTGCGTGCTGAGTGTTGGAACTTAACGCCGCGCTTTGCTTCATTACTAGAGCCAAGATATTAAAATATTAAACATTTCACATCCTCGAATGGATATCGAACCCACAACATGTCGCGATTACAGCAGCACGCTCCAGCCCCTGCGGTACACCTGCCCTCTAAGTACAGTACTTCAGTAGAAATATGAAGATCATTTCTTAAACTATGCCCTTTAAGCTTCAAGGGCCAAATTAATTGCTTAAACGTAAAATAATGTATTCAAATAACGATAAGTTCGTAATTATCGCCTGCACTGCCCTTTTGGCGATTAGTGACGTTTAAGAGTTCATTCATCAGAGTGTGTCGTACGCAGCGGCACATTGTTTGACCTCGGTTTTTTTTCTTTATAACAACAAGACAAAACGTGGTGTTGAGTTCTGCAACTCAACGAGCAATGTCTTGAAATTAGAGCGAAAAGTTGTATAGAAAGTTTTAATTCTTAATTCCAGGTTCCCTCTATGTTGGCAGACGTTGCTATATGCCGCATACTGCGTGAAGCTAAAAAATACATCTGATAAAGAGATTAATAGATTCTCTAGTGCAGTTGGTAGTAGTAGCTGTTGAAAGCAATTAATAATAATAAATGTATATCTCATAATAATTTAGTGTCCGACCGAAACAAGATTTTCAGCCAAAACCGAAACCGACCTTCGACTTTGGTCTCAGTTTCGGCCGAAACCGAAACTTTTCAATATAGAGTACAATTAAGGACGATAGAGGTAGTCATTACCAACTATTTTATACCCTATATTGCATGGTCCGTAGTTTTACGGTTTTCGACATAGTTATAGTCATACAATTTTTTAATTAAATGTTATATTTGGGCAATAAAAGGGTTAGGAAATTAAAATTAATTTTACGTTTTTTTTGTATTAACTACGATTTTTGGCCGACACTGGTCGAAATCGAAACCGAACCTCCGCTCCGGTCGGTCTCTATAATAATTTCTCAATCTTTTTTCAATCTTTAAACAGCATTTTGTAAATTTTTACTCTGTCCTCCGTTTCGCCTTTAGGATGACTAACCTACCGATTTAGAATATTGTGTTCTGAGTGAGAATTTTTTTTTACCGTGCAATGTGAAGAAAAAAAATTATGCATTGCATGGTCATTACGTGGTCCATAATTTTACCGTTTTCTAGATATACGTCATACAAAATTATATTTTTAAATAGCATATTTGGGTAATAAAATGCTTAAGAAAATGTATGTTGTGGGATTTTTGTATTCTCTGATAGGCTTAATACTACCTGTGGTTCATTTGATATAAAATTAAATAAATTAAATTAGCTTCACGCTGTATCCCGCACACAGCAGGGTAGGCAGAGGGAACCTAGTGTTAAGACATTCCGTTCCCCACTTTCTGCCGAATTCTGGAGGCATTGCGTGTTGAGTGGCAGAACTCAACGCCGCGCTTAACCTGGACACCAGAGCGAAGAAAATGGAAATATAAATTTAAGTAAATATTTCATCTCCTCGAATGGGGATCGAACCCACAACCAGTCGGTTTTGCAGTCACACCTCGTGCCGCTGCGCCACGACCGGCCTCATTTTATTTTTTCATTTTATATAAGATTACAAATTTGAAAACGTTTGAAACTTGAAAAGCTTTTATCTCAAATCGTTACTTTCGATTGTTTACACTGCTGAACAAAAATAAAATTTATCATCATATATCATAATAACACTCATAATAGACATACAGTGTATGCATATATGATATATGCTTTATAAGTATATGTCAATGCAGACATAAAGGGCTTCAATTTGGAATCAACGGCATTCCAATAGGTCCATATCCCCAGGGAGCCTAATAAAGTAATCATTTTATGTTTAATAATTTCGAATTAATAAACTGACTTTATTACTTGTGGATCGACAGACAGACAGAGTGACGCCTGAGAACTACTTAGTTCCGGCGCGGCCAAAAGTTCGACTGTTTTTTGCCCGAAACTAAGATTTTTGGCTGAATGATGATGAATGAAACTAACTTCACCACAATAGTGTATTTTATATTGTTGTAGCTGTCAACTTCACGCTTGTTCCAGCAGAAGGATAGACAGAGGCCTAAGACACTGCTTTCCCCAATTTCCGCCCAATTTTAGGGCTATTTATGTTTTATTTATTTTTTATTTCTCCAAGTGAGAATCGAACTCACAACGTTACAGTGAGACGCTGTGAGGCTGCACAACGACACGACGGTCTTTTAACATTGTATTGTGTAATATGCAATTTCTTATGAAAGTTGAATACAATTTATTATTACAAATATTCTTATAATATGTATTTAATAACACTACCCGCATAATGAATGGCAATTAACTCGCATTTTTAAATTAAAATAACAGGACTTAAAGTGAGAAAGCTGAAATATGTTATGCCAAAACATCCCGCGGCGACTAATCGATACCTATCGTCGAGTGTAAATAATCGATTTTATGTTGTCAATATTTTTTCACTCGATTAAAAGGTAATTTCTTCGAGTGGTTTCGAGTTATAAATTATATGGAGATTTAAATATTAGCTTCTGTTAGCGTCGGTGTGTTGTAAATGCGTTTCTTAATGTTCGTGTTGCGATTTTTTAAATTTTAAAGTAATCCTTTAGTTTTGAGTATTTAGAATTATAATATGTTAAGTGATTATTTTATGACATATATAAAAAAATAAATTAAATTAGCTTCACGCTGTATCCCGCACACAGCAGGGTAGGCGTTCCCCACTTTCTGCCGAAATCTGGAGGCATTGTGTTGAGTTGAGTGGCAGAATTCAACGCCGCGCTTAACCTCGACACCAGAGCGAAGAAATGGAAATATAAATTTAAGTAAATATTTCATCTCCTCCAGTGGGGATCGAACCCACAACCAGTCGGTTTTGCAGTCACACCTCGTGCCGCTGCACCACGACCGGCCTCATATATATATATATATATGAGATATATTTTGAGTTATAATACAAGGAAGACCAGTCGTGACGCAGGGGCAGAAATACTGACTGTAAACGCAGCAGGTTGTGGGTTTGATTCTTACTCGAGGAAATAAAATATTTATTTAAATTCATATTTTCATTTCTATTCTCTGGTGTCAAGTTAAAAGCGCGGCGTTCAGTTCCACTACACAGCACACAATGCCTCCAAAACTCCGTAGAAAAAGGGAAACAAAGTGTCTTGATACTAGTTTCTCTGTGCCTATTCTGCTGTGTGCGGGATAAAGCATGAAGCTGTATTATTATATAGCTATAGGTCAAGATGTTTTATTTTGTTTCATATCACATAGGTTTTTTAGAGCTGAATAGGCAAATATAGACAAAGAACCTTATTTCGATGGACATATTACGTAAATTTTAAACTAAATGCTAAACTCACGTTCATCTAAAGTGATCAATCAGCAATTGCAATCTACAGCCCCAAGATAACCCTCAAATTAATTAAGTATCTTCCTCAAGACCCTTACCAATATACGATTATTTCACTTCTCTTATAATCTGTCTTTAAACTCTTCATTCGTAAACCAAATTAGTTCTCATCCACAACCAAGCTTATCAACAATAGAGTCCAACCGTCGACTCTACCCACATTTTCCGCATTCACCGATACCCCAGCTCCTAGTCAATTACACCGCCAGTCCACAAACCCCAACTATTGGAATCCACAAACATAGTTTATGTCTTTATTCATTAAAAGGCCATTCTAATTAAAATTTCTTCAATCCTGTTGCCCGATAAATTGTGCGCTGGGAGCTTGTATAAGTCGCAGGTTTTACTTTTGTTTCCCAACATATTTGTAAGACATTAACACTTACCGCTGGCGCGGACAATGCCGCCAAGGAGCGAGCGATTTGCGGTCGAAGTTTCGATATATCGACAATGCTATACAATAAATGTATCCGTACATTCGACTCGGGTACTTTATTTTGAACTGATGCAATCTTTTCCTTACTATAGAGTGTCGTTTGTTTAGATATTTTGTTGGCTGTCGTTGGTTAGTGATGTATCGCTTTGTTCGTTTGGAGATATAGTGAAAAGTTTTTACGTTACTAAAAGAAAAACTCAGCTTCACGCTGTATCTCGCACACAACAGGGTAGGCAGAGGGAACCTAGTGTTAAGATACTCCGTTCCCCATTTTCTACCGGTTTCGGAAGGCATTTCGTGTTGAATGGCAGAACTCAACGCCGCGCTTTGCCTCGACACCAGAGCGAAGAAATAGAAATATAAATTTAAGTAAATATTTCATCTCCTCGAGTGGGGATAGAACCCACAACCAGTCGGTTTTACAGTCACACTTTGTGCCACTGCGCCACGACTGGCCTTTTTACGTTATTAGATTTTCCATAATATGTAGGTACTGTTAGACATGTATGTACGTTATATAGAATGCAATATATAATGGATGTTTTGCGTGTGAAAAGTATGTGTGATAAAAATATCATCAAAACTGAGCTATATCTCCAAAACAACATCGTTAAACTGTACGTGCCTATACTTTTTTTTTAAATATTAAGTATTATAGTTAATATACGTGTGTAAACGCGACAGGTTGTGGGTTCGAGTTCCACTTCCACTGAATCCGAGTGTCCTGACACTAGTGTCAGGACACTCTGATTCAGGGAGCCTAGTTCCTCTGCCTACCCTGCGGCATGCCAAATACACTAAAGAAAAAAAAAGCATATTTATTAGAGTATATATAACAAAACCTTAAGATAATCTAATCTTAAGATATGTTATTCTGTAACATATTATCTATATCTATAAAATATTATTAAATATATTTAATAAATTATTTCCACATTTGGAGCACGGCAAAGTGATTCTTAAGTAAGCTTAATTAGTATTTATAAAATCTGTAAAGGGAGCCGTTGTTTCACTTAAAATACGTTTTTGGATTAAATTTATATCGGTTTTGTCAATTTATAAATTATATTATATTCATTTTAAGAACTTATCTACGTAAACCCACGCTTTGACAGCTTATTTGTGGTGTTTAAAAAAACATTAATTCTTTATTTTATTTCTTATTTAATGTTCAGAAATTATTAGTATCGTATGGCACAGTAGAATTGTATTGTATAATTTCTGCAGTGATTTCAGGTTCGAGTTTTGCAATAGATATATGGTTTGATTGTATTAAAAAAAATACCGTATGTTAGCTTTGTCTATTATATCTTTTTTGGCTTCCTACTGCGTGCCGTATGTAGGACAGGATGGGTCAATTTTGAGAAAGTGTGTTAAGTAGCGGTACTCTACGCCGCAAAGCGTGGAAATTAAAATAAATATTTTTTCACTCGAGTGGGAATCAAACCTGTCTCACGCATAGTCACACGTTGTGTCGTTACATCGACACGGCCCTTATTATAACATATTTTTAACTATAATCTTATTTTTCTAAAGTACATATTATTCTAGGTTTCATTGAATGTGGTATAAAAGTACAACATCTGTATTTAAGTACAGGTTTTTATGACAATTTCAATACCTTAAAAAGTTGAGAATAAAATAGAAAATAAATAATTAGATTCGTCATCCGTATGGAAGGAACATAGTAATAAAAATACTTATTTAGAAAACGTATAAAAATTTTAACGTAGCGGGACTCGAATCCGCGCCTCCTGGAGCCTATTCGAGTCCCGCTACGTTCAAATTTTTATACACTTACTAAATAAGTATTTTTCTTTCCTAAGTGTGGAATAACACTTTAAAAAGTGTTAAAAAAAGAAACATAGTAAATTTAATTCACATCATTTTTGCACTTTCCGTTACTCATACTCGATCGTAGTGTATTTAAGGTATGTCTGACTAATCATGGTATTTGACGCCACTATTGCTCACTAGTACGGTGACTGTTTGCTTACATTGCTGCTGTAGGTTCAATATCTATTCGAAGGAAAATTTACTTTTCAAATTATTTTTTTTCATGCAATCTATAAAGAATCTAGAAAAGAATTGAGGCCAGTCGTGGCGCAGGGGCACAAAGTATGCCTGTAAATCGAATGGTTGTGGGTTCGATCCCCACTCGAGGAGATAAAATATTTATTTACATTTATATTTTAATTTCTTCGCTTTGGTTTGGGAAAACGCGGCGTTGAGTTCCGCCACTCAACACGCAATGCCTCCAGAAATTGGCGGAAAGTGGGAAACGGAATGGCTTAACACTAGGTTCCCTCTGCCTACCTTGCTGTGTGTGGGATACAGCGTGAAGCTGAAAAAAAAGTCTATAAAGAAAGTTTGGCATTGGGTTTCGTCGCTCAAACGACACTCTAAAAACAAGTGCAATATTATATAATGAAGTGCATTGACTATATTAAGGCTAGCTTCTTTCTGTTTAGTCCCCTTTATACGGAGATCCGAAATCTAAAAAAAAGACAGGTACATTAATTGTATTAATTTATTGACGTTAAACTTAATTTGACTGTATTATCATTATCATTGATTATTATACAAAGGTTAGTTCGTTCATAAACATCAGATAATATTACAATGGCAATGTGACGCAGGTGTTTGAATATAATAACGAAACGCGCCATTTTCAGGCATCAGCCGGTCGTCGAACCCGCACTCTGACGAATAGATCGCTTTGTTGTCACCATGAGTTAAGGAGACACTAGTGGAATATTAATTATAGACTTCTGATCTTTATATATATATATATATATATATATATATATATATATATATATATATATATATATATATATATATATCAAATTAAATATATATATATATTTAATTTGACGTCGTTGTAGTGTGATTAATTGTCGAGGCCCCTTACTTATTGGAGGCATTTTTTTAATTAAAAAAATTTTTTTTTCGTGTGTATAAAATGTTACCTAAATCTCTTTATTTCTAGATAACATTTATGGCAAATCTAACATAAAAATATATGAAAGAATAAGTTTTATAATGAATTTTAATTTGACTTGTTCCTTGATATAAAGGAATGACGTTAAAAAAATAAAAGTAATTGTACTAAAATATTATAATGAAAATTACATTTGGTTTATAATTTTTATAAAATTCTTCATATTTGTGAATTTTGTCTTGGAATATTTCATTCTGTCGATATGGCGTCACCCTTTCTATAATTAATCTTTTAATTATAAAATTCGTAATTTTTGATACACTATGTAAATTTTAGGCTGATCGCACAGACAGGTTGCTGTTTCAATTATCTTGCGTGTATTTAAATTTGTCTTTAAATTTATTTTTTGTGCAATAGAAGCTTTTATGTTGAAATGGAAATTTGTTAAATAAATGTAATAATTTCTCTATGTAAAATTATACAAATATTATTGTTATTAAATATTATGCTATAGCAATCAAGCCAATTTCTTTTTCTTCTTCTTCACAATCAACAAGCAATCTAACGCCCAATATTAATAATATATCTCCTACGTCAATCTTCGATTGTTCCATATATCTATCCAATCTAGAGATTGGATTAATATTTTTTGGATTAATATTGGGCGTAAATGTCCATCAAAAAGAACAGAGAGGGATAGCTGGCTCAGTTTGCAAAACAAACTACTAACTTATACCGTCACATTCACTGCTATTTTACTTTCTTGTTGTGCCTTTTAATCATTTAATATACTCTATACGTGGCTTTCAAATTTTAAGTCAAAATACTTCATCGCTAAGCTCTATTCAAATTAGCGGTACGCGCTTATAAATAAAAAAGTTACGATTTTCTTCAAATTTTTTAAATAAATCTCAATTATATCTTTATTATTTTTTTAATTGTGATTATTTGCTATTAAAAGAAAATAGAGAAGAAGAGAGCGAAGTCAATATGATTTTCTCTTACAAAATCAATTTGATATTTGTACATCGAATATACAATTAAATTGATGATAACATAAGAAAAGATACCGCGACTCAAGTCCAATATAACCATTAAGTACTTTTTCGTTTTAAAAAATTATCTGTAGTAATAGATTTATTTCAGAATATTTCAAATACAACAAGTGTCCACCTATAAAGTAATTTTACATAATGTTAAGATGCACTAGTGTTACTTACCTTTTACTGAGTGATGAGCAGCAACTAGCACAATGTCGTGAGACCGTCATAGCATAGGGGCAAAAGGGTGTGACAGTAAACGTGATGGTTGTGGATGCGATTCCCACTTAAGGGAATAAAATTTTAATTTCTCTGGTGACGAAGCAAAGCACGGCGTTGTGTTTCGCCACTAAACACACAATGCCACCAGAACTCGGCAGAAAGTGGGGAACGGAAGTGCTTAACGGGGACGAAGGACGGAGTTTCTAAACACTAAGTTCTCAGGTTCCCTATGTTTACCCTGATGTTCATATTAAAGTTATTTTACTTTTTTCAGACAAGGAATGAATAAGTGCGGCCTGCTACTTCACTTGTAATTTCTTTAAATAATAGCTCCCTACAGGGAGTAAAGAACGAAATGATACTATTTTCATGGGCGTATTAAGATATATTTTCTATGAAAGATCTAGACTTTAGCTTCGTGTTAAGGTGTTTTTTTCTAATTTTTCAGGTTATTTTTTCGTTTTTTCTTCCTATTTCCCCCGAAAAGATAGAAAAGTAAGGAACAAAAAGATTAAAATGAACATAAAGTCCATAAGTTTAAACGTTTGATCGCGATTTAAATTGGTCTATAGGAAATACGAATGAATATAACTTACTTTAAAATGAAGGATATAAATATAAATAGAAGCAATGAACACAGTGAATCAGAATATCTTTACGAAATGGGCTTTAAGGTATGGCCCGATGGGCTGAAGAAATGCCCTAGTTTTGGCCACTAATGGCTTATTGCACATTACTCGCCGTCTTAACTTAACGCCACACTTTGCTGACAAGACTTAAGAAATGAAAATAATTTTAATATGAACATTCCTATCCTATCGAGACCTGTCGTGGCACAGTGGCACAAAGTGTGACTGTAAAACCTACTAGTTGTGGATTCGATCCCCACTCGAGGAGATGAAATATTTACTTAAATTTATATTTCCATTTCTTCGCTCTGGTGTCGAGGCAAAGCGCGGCGTTGAGTTCTGCCACTCTACACGCAATGCCTCCAGAATCCCACAGAAAGTGGGGAACGGAGTGTCTTAACACTAGGTTCCCTCTGCCTACCCTGCTGTGTGCGGGATACAGCGTGAAGCTGATTGATTGATTAACATTCCTATATTGAGAATCTAACCCACATACATCATATTTACGTTCGAGCAATTCCCATACACCGTTTACTTAACGATTAATTATTACGATACAAAAACAACTGTATCTATTAGTTTTTCTACAAAAAATAAAATAAATATATACAAATAAAATAATGGTGGTCCTACAGTGGCACATTGAATGGCATTGCGTCAAACGGCACACGCCTCTTTTGGCGAGGTATGCGGCGGGCGATTAGAAAGTGTATACAGTACAGGACAGTGCGGCGGAAATCACTTTTTCAAGCGTGTTTCATTATAAATGTATATAGGAATAACATATCAAAACTATGGTCTGTATATGTCCAAATCTATTAACAGATTAGGATCTGATGGATTTGAAGCTTGAATTATTGGTTTCGCGCCGCGAGATATCGTTTATATGGATTATTTCAACATTTCGTTGTTATTGGTTATGTTGAGTGTTACTGCTTTATTATTTATATTGTGATTTTGTTTCTGTTGGTAGTGAATATTGTGTTTTATGATAAATCCTTACATTTTTTAAATTGAATTGTACCTAATAAACATATGAAAGTTGAGCGATGTAGCACGATAAGAACGTATGGCCTAATTGGCTACAAAGCTTGGACGCTTTTCAAGAGGCACAGCTTCGATTTCTACTGTGTTAATTTTTATATATATTTTTTTATATTTTCCTTTCATTACTATGTGAATAATCATTTAAATGTGCTTATATAGGCATGTGCTATAATATAATGTTCTGGAATATTTTGTACCTACTCCATTCTTAGGAAACTAACAAAATCGACGTCACTGCGTGTCGTAGACCGCAAAAGAACCCAATACCGCCCTTTTGATTTGCCGTACTGGAGTAAAAATATCTATATTAGGTTATATTTTCTCAAATGGCATAGGAATCATTGCAAACGAACTAAATTCTAACAGCGTCACAAATCACAATTCAGTGATTCTAAATTCCTCTACATTATTATATTCAACTAAATTACCTTTTATGAATGTGTCATATAGCTTGATTATGTATTGAATACAAATTGGGGAACAGAGTGTCTTAACATCTGCCTAATTTTCTGTGTGCGGGATACAGCGTGAAGAAGCTTCAGGCAGAGTGAATCTAGTCTGTTTGTTTGTTTTTTTTTTAATTCTAGCAACCTCCATCGTGGTGAACGGAGACTTTTTCTGCTTTGTTTTCTTCTGTGCTGTGTTTCTCTGCTTTGTTTTCTTCTGTGTGAATCTAGTCTTAAGACAATCCGTTCCGCAATTTTCTAGTAATTGCGAAGTGGTGGAACTCAACGCCGCGCTCTGTCTTGCTACCAAAGCGACGAAAAGAAAATAATTTATCCCTCCAAATGTTTCATTATTTGTCTATATTACGCTCCGGTATTTAAAGCACACTTTAATTTTTTTTACTCTCGTCTCCCAAAGCCATACTAGCGAGGCAGAAAAACGAATAAAATAGTAGAGTAATATGATAGAGTCTGCTTTCGATGCGACTCTTGACTCTATTAATACAATTTCCATTTTACTGTATAAGGTAAAATATTATAAAACAATTTATCCTTTACATTACGCTTATATCTTTTTAGTGTTGCGTACCGTACAATGCATGTGATATGAGTTCAAATACTAAATTGGGAATGTCATCTCAAAGATACGGCGGTAACGGAACTCAACACCGTGTTTTGTGTAGCCATGATACCACTGTACCTATTACCACCGCCCTCCTCAGCTAAATATGAATAATACAAGAGGAGAGAGATAAGTCTTGGTAGTGTTCAGACAGTGATATTTTAGCTAACTACTAAGCTAGCGTTGTTTCAAGCTTCTAAGATATCTAGCTAGCTTCGTATCTAGAGAGAACGGAGTGCCACATGCTGCGGCCTCTTAACTCCTCTTTCTCCTCTTCCACGGTCATTAACCTCTTCATGCATACCCTCTGGGGCGTCCTCATGCTTTTTATACTACATTCCACCTGTATCATCGAAGATCAACCGAGGTCTCCTCTTGTCTCTCTTACTAGCTTACATAGTAGTCGAATAATCTTTGTACTATGCTCTATATAATTATCATCTTATTAGGAAGAATGTTTAAAGCAACAGGGGCTAAATGGTCACTGTCACTTTGTAACTAGCTGAAACCGTCGCAGCTTATGAAGACGTATATTATGTGTTTGTATGTAGGTGTATGTTCTCAGATGACTATAAGCGGTAATTGAATATATGTAATATAAGGGAAAAATTATTTAATTAGTAATAAATATAGGTATTTACGTCACATTTGTTATAACATTTTCTACTTAAGTTGAGAATGCAATTGTTAGCTGACCAAGGGCCAATTTTTAGTAAATATTTAAAAAAGTAAAAGTATTTTTTTGTAAAAATATATTCAAAATAAACCGAACTGCATAAAAATTAAATAGAAAAAAGTCCTAAAAGTTAGGATTACCAGTTGGAATCCATTTAAAATTTACAAGGCTCTATGGAAATATTTAATTGGATGTAGTTTGGGTCCCCTTTAGTCAATCCGTAAGGTTAAGATGAAACGATTGACGTAAGATTCTTCAAGTCAACCCGATTGTCTCTACAACGCCACATAGAAACAAACGTACATACATACATCGACTGATGAATATATAGACTCTCTCTCTCTCATAATAATTCTCTCTTTTGCATCGCACAGTCGAGTAAAATGGAAGGCTACGTACATAGATTGTACCACCACTACTAATACTAAGACTACTATACAGCTTTTACTGTTGGTTTCTATGTGCGGATAGAGTAAGGCTTGATTTTTGTTTGCAGAGATTCTGGTGTCAAGAGCTCAAGCGACTCCATTTATTGTGCTTCCAAATAATTTTTAAAATATAGTAACTGCATGGTGTTAGTGATTAAATGAAAATTATTCATTCCTCTGAGTGGAAGTCGAACCCACATCTTACCGTGTGCAGTTACCACGATCGCCTAAACAATATTTATTTAAATAATAAATTTAATTGACATTTTATTTAATTGTGCCACGTGAAAGTGATTCATACAATGAAAAGAAAGGTACTTGTTGAGGAAGGAAAACTGTAAAAGCATATGCACTTTATGCGAAATTTCCTAATATATGACGTCATAATTATTGGTCAAATTATACGCTTAATATTGCTTTAAAATTCTGTTAACTAATTTACTTTGACTGGTTAGTTTTCGTTAAATAAAATGATGTAGGTACCTTAGATACCTTTAAAAATAACAATAATTAAAATGATAGATACGGAACATTGACCTTTTGAAGTTTTCAGTAATGTCTAAATTTATATTAAATAGTTTTAACTATTAACGTTTATGAACAATTAATTATAACTTTAATGTTAATTAGATAACAACTGAGATGTGATTCACTTACTTTACTGCCTATAGCAGGGTAGGCAGAGGCTACCTAGTGTTAAGACACTCCATTCCTCACGCACTCCCCAGTCTTCGAGACTTTGTGTGTTGAGTACCGGGAACTCAACGCTCGAAATCGAACCCACAATTGTGGCACTTCAGCGTGACCTCAACAGCAGGAGGGGCTTGGACTTTAGCTTTGCACCTATATGTTCGTATAAATGTAGTTTTTTTTTTATTTTTTCAGGGCAACTTCTTTTGCTAACAGTGGGTACCAGACTATTCTGGGGTGGGCATGGAATATAGACCCCCCTCCCCCTCTTCTTTTTACTCCAATGCTTAACACTTTGGGAATTCAAATTTTAAAAATTTTATAAAATTTTAAAAAAGCAAGTATATTTTAATTGTGAATGTAATTTTAGTAACAAAATTGTCAAAGGCTTAGAATGGACTAAACTGGTTTCGTGCGAAAATATTCGTAAGGGTTGATTCAATAGGGGAAAGACATCCAACAAGATCTGTAACATCTGGCTGTACACAATAATATATATTTTAAATAAAATTTAATATACAAGTGAATATAAAACAATATACATTTAAAGAATTAAATTCTTTATTGAATTAAAATCTAATTCTTGTTATTATATTTGTTTCGCATATCGGACGTGCCAAGTTAGTTGCACACGATGATCGTAGCGCACGGTCTTGAGTTTTCGATTTTTTTTATTTTTTCCAGCTCCAGCCTTTTTCCGCATAGCACCATAGGAAGAGGGAACTTACTCCCTCTCAACACTCCTGTCTCCCCTAAAAAACAAAATATTGTATATTTCTAAAAAAAAATATTGCATAGCTGATTTCAAAAAGTGCTCAACTTTTTCTATTACTTTTGTGTAAAGCCAAATAAATATAAACAAATAAAAGTTATTTCATATTTGTACGATACTGATTCGAGGTCGGTCGTGGCGCAGGGGCACAAGGTGTGACTGTAAAACCGACTGGTTCTGGGTTCGATCCCCACTCGAGGAGATGAAATATTTACTTAAATTTATATTTGCATTTCTTCGCTCTGGTGTCGAGGTTAAGCGGGGCTTTGAATTCTGCCACTCAACACGCAATGCTTCCAGAATTCAGCAGAAAGTGGGGAACGGAGTGTCTTAACACTAGTTTCCCTCTACCTACCCTGCTGTGTGCGGGATACAGGGTGAAGCTAATTTTTTTATTTAATTTGATAAATATTTGTATTACACTGTTGATGCTAAATATAATGTAACTTTTTTAGATATATGAATTATTTTAACAGATTTTATATGCTTACTAACTTCAATTGTGGTTTCTAAGTGTCCGAGGTAACTTTGGTTCCAAGTAAAGTTGGTCACATAGTAACCTCTAATGTGATGTATTATACAGTAGGTACCTATAGCCTTTAGCATACCTAGATAAATGGATTACCACTCCAACAAAAAGGATTTATCAATTAACTCTTTAGCTTCATCATATTAGTATAGAATAATATTGAAATTTAGATAAAATTACATTTCGCTACTAAAATACAGGTCAAAGAACGCAAATGTCGTAAAATGATCTAAAAATGGGAAATTAGCAAATTAAACACAGTAGTGGGCGAACTACAAGGCAACTAACAGATACTCTAACAGTGCCATAAAATTTATAATAAGGACACCATTTTTCCATTTTTCTCAATAAATTCGCAATAAATGACAATAGTGTTAATTTGTACGGTTATTTTTTTTAAACAGTCGTGTGTTTTTAAAAAAAGTCAGTATTTTCAGTTTTATATGTAATTCTTTTGTTATGAATAGCAATGTATTATTACTTTAAACATTTCCAGAACAACATTTTAAATGGATTTTGAAAATTTTATGCCTTTGCCTTACAGTGATAATTTTTTTTATAAAATTAGCACAAAAATGGTCAAGAGTTTTGAATTTTTACTGTCTTTAAGGCCTTATGTGTGTGCGTGCTACCTTTGACTGATTTTAATTTAAGAATTCTTTCTGTAACGCAATATATGTATTGTTAATAATAAAATACATCGGACGGCCATTCGACGTGTGTTTTCTACGCATTGTATTTCCACAGCGAACATTAGACTGGAAAATCGAGTACAAAAACTGAGTCTATATCTGTCGGACGGACCTGTGGCATTAGTATCTATCTAAAGGCATAATATGTCAGCGCATATGTATGTAATGCACAATGAGGAACGTGACAATTTTAATTATTAGACGTGAAAATCGCCAGCTGCGAGGAGGAGGGATTTCAGTGGCCCCCATTTGACCGCCACTGCCATATTTGGCACGGCTCGCGTCTAAATACGGCGCGCGGCCGCCCACCGCCCGCCGGCGCCCGCTCGCGCCCGCTCGGCCCCGCTCGCCCCGCGCCGCCCGCGCCGCCCGCTCTATTACTTCTATTTACGAAATAAACTCAAAATAAAACCTCTATTTTAATACAGATTTCGGGCACGTTTCGCGTTCGCGGGTTCCGGCTCGCGGATGTGTCGGGTTACGTCGCGGGCCGCTCGTTCCGTCTCGCTCGCGCCGCCGCCGCGCCGCCGGGAGCGAGCGGGACGGATAGCGGTCGAGGCGCGCGGGGCGCAACGCCGCGAAGTCAGTCGCGGTCCGAGCGGCCGAGCCGTCAGTCCCGCCCTCGGTTCTTTCGCGTTTTCGGTCAGTCTCCGTTCGACGTTCGAACGGTGAGGTGTGTGAAGCGCGTGTGCGCACCGGTTACTGTGGCGTACTGCGAGGTTATCATGGACGCGCCCGGCGGAGCGCGAGAGCCCCGCTTCGGGTCGCCCTACGGCATGGGACTGCTGGGGGAGGTGCCGGACATGTACGGCGCTGGCCGCCCGCCTGCCTCGCTCGGCGGCGGAGGCCTACGGCCAGGCATGCAAGCCTGCCCTGTTCCTCGCGCGGGCGTTAAGCGCCCATCAGACCAGTGCTACGACGAGAGACCCTCTCAGAGCCTCGGCCTGGAGCACTGCGCGATGCCGGACATCGCTGACGACGGCTATGCTTCCCTCCAGCCCAAGAAGTCACCACCGTCCAACGGCAAAAAGACCAAGGGTCGCGTAAAAATCAAGATGGAATATATTGACAACAAACTACGCCGGTACACTACATTCTCGAAGCGGAAGACAGGAATCATGAAGAAGGTGGGTCGCTGAGACCACTTTTGGCAATATTCCATAAAACTAGCCTATGACTTCTGGTCAATACAATGTGTGAAAGTGTCATATGTTGTCTTGTAGAATAAATAGTGGGGAAAGCTCTTTATTGTGCAGAACAACTTATCTAAGTCATGTCCGACAATTTTTTCCAATATGACTATATTCAATATGTTTAGGAGTTTATTGTTATTAGCAAATTGAACTTATATACCATTAACAGATAGCTCAAATTATAACATTTTATTACTTGACACTTAGTGATTCTATAGAATTATAATTACATTTATTTTGATATTACTAAGAATCAAGGCGACTAATATTTAAAAATTAAATGTTTATTTCACTTTTGAATTATAATTTTTCTTGCTTAACCATAATTTTTATACTTATAAATAATACTAAATCATTGTAATAAATAATATTTAAATGTTTTGAAATTGGACACTTCAATAATTACAAAAGCTAACTAAGTAATATATAATAATGTACTGTTTCATTTACTATTTTTCGAATATTTTTGGTGAGATATAGTCTAAAGTTGCTTATAAGGGGAAATTGTATAACAATTAATTATTCTACAAGGGCTTAAAAATAAAGATTAAGTTTTGTTTCACACTCATAGGTTATGTCAAATTGACAAAAAATATGGAATATTGCTAAATGTGACTTATAATGCATGTTTTTATATTAAAATAGTATTTTTGCATTAAGAAATAGCTAAAAATATGTGTTTAAGGCTATTTCTATGTGTTTTTGTGAGCATTTGTGCAGAATGTTTTGACAGGTGTCAGCTGATAAGTGCGAGTATGTTGATATGATATACATCCTTAAAACTAACTTTAACTACTGTAAAAGTATATCATAAATTATTTTTACATACTTATTATAAAATATAATATTAAAATCAGTTAATTAAACATATATTTTGTATATTTTAGTCCAATTTGAGTCATCTGTCATTATATGTTGTAAGCTCAGTACGATAGATGGCGCTAGTAGTATCAAAAAATAAGTTCAAAAATTGCAATTTGGTATTACAAAAATAAATAATCGTTATGATATAAAAGACGTTTATTAACAAAACTGAATGCTTAAATCAATATGCTTAAGAATTTTTACTATTACGTTTTTTTTAAATAAATTTATTTCTTGATAAAGATCTAAATATATAAATAAATAATTTAAACTAAAAATGTTAAAGTGGAACAGATAAATTATACAATATAGTGGCATTATCTGCCTCTGGCCATTTTACAAGTCAATCGATTCGCGTAGGTGTCTGTTACAAACAGGATTTTTCTAGCCATCTGTAGAGGAATTTTAATAAGTCGAGGTCTGCAAATTTCACTGTTTTATAATAATTGCTGGCAACAGTGTTGCGTCTTTGGAATTTAAGATTCATATTTATAATTTAATAACTAATAATATATAATTGTATCAAATTTATAATTTAATAGGACTGTACATATAAGGGAAACGTGTTATATTTGTGTTCGAAACATATACAATATTTATTTAAATAATATCTATTTAAAATAATGTAACGAACCTATTGGATTTTATCTAAAATTAAATATAATTTTCTCTTTTCGTAAACAAAATAAAAAAAAACAACTAAAGAATTATTATTTGTGATCTCGTTTTATTGCGAATCGTATTAATAACAATTATTAATATAGATTCTTTACAGTTTTAATTATTTCATATTCAAACAGCATATCAAAAATAAAAAATACAAAGGTAAAAATTAATAAGGCTAAAGTGTTTCAAAAGCTGCCTTTGCATACAAGTTGTCTGTCGGATCTTCAGTCACGGAGTCTTTGATGCACCGATAATGTGGGGACAATCTGGTTTACATCTCAAATAAAGGGTTACGTGCTTTATTTTGTCTAGATCTAGATCTTAATGTATCGTGCCTAAACTTAAGCTATATTTTCAATATATTTTAAAGATTTTTTTAAGGACAGAATTTAAGTATTTTTTTTTATTCTATACGTAAATTTCGTTTTGTAATTAGAATAAAAGAAGCATGTATATATACTTACGTATTTATTAAATATTATGTTTTGTCTGTTTCTGTACGATTGCGCTACGCTTCTTAAAATTTTATTATAACTTTTTATATTTTCCTAATAGAAATTAATATTATCTATATATATACTATAATACTATAATATTATCTATAGTGTTATATCTGTAACCTATTACATGAAATGTTTAAATGTGTGTTTTAATGTAATGGAAAATAAAAAAAATATTCTTAAACTTATTACGCTAAGATCTCTGGATCTACTGGTCCGATTTACTTTTTTTTTGTTTTATTTGGAAGCTACATTCCTCAGGATTGCTATAGGCTATATAATATTACGGTTAATTCTTAGTTAACTTTAAATAATGAAATAATAACAATACGGGACGCCAGCGTGTTCATTTAACCGCGTGCGGTCCGCGACGGCCTACATCTATCTCTTATATATAAGTTATTATGAGGCATTTTGTGGCAAAAAATAATTGAAAATTGCAAGGTTATATTTCAATGCTTTTTGTTTGACATGGATATTGAAACTTACGAGCGAAAGTTATTCCACCATCAAGGAAATATTTAGAAGATATTTTTTGCTGTGGCTTTCATAGCATGTAATTTGGACGTATACTTTTCGAGAAAATGTAAAATTTAAATAATTCAGCGCTCTCTGTTTACGGCCGCAAGCATAGGCTCGAATACCGCGGGGGGCGCCCTTGTCGCCGATTTAGTCTTCGCAAGCAGCCACGTAGTGCTTGCACTTTCTTAAAATTATGAAAAATGATTATGGCAAATGCAGCATAATATAAAAATTATTATGGTATAGGTGGTATGCGGGCAAAGCCGCCAGTGGGTCGCGAGTAAAATAATAAAATCTGAAATATTCTTAGAATGGTATAGATTACAATTCAAACTTATAATTACTGAACATCGATTTTATAAAAAAATATTTATTTATGAGTATGTGAATTTAGAAATTAGAATTTGCGGTGTTAAGTCCTACCGCTCACCGTAATGACTCGAATACGGGCGAAAAGTGCAGCAATGCTTACCCAGCCAAGTGGAGAATGAAGAAGTGTAAAGATTAAAAATATTATATATGCATATATTTTTCAGATTTTATGGGGATTTCTTGCATCAAGTAAATTTTTATAAGTTCACATTTATTTAGAGAACTCTAAAAAAAATATCTACATATAATATTTAAATATAAATAAATATACTTAGCAATTCTAAAAAAATATATTAATTAGAATAAATAAAGGTTTACTTCGAGAGTCCATATCCGCTTGTTAGATACACGTTGATTGTATAAATCGTTCTATTCGATTTGAACCACAGATTGTGTTTCGTTTTGTTTTATTTATTTGTTATATTCGATTAAAGTGGAATATACGTTTGCATATTACTTATATTTCTCAAATGTTACATTGATTGCAATTTATGATAGTAATTACGAATTTTTTAAAATATATTTTTCTAATATAAATGATAATCAAAAATGTCTTTTTATTAACCACGTGGTAAATTCGAGACTTGACTAGCATGTATCGATATTTATAGAACCAAATTGTTGATTAATCGATGTTTTAAGAACATAGTATTTTTTTCACTACGTTAAACATCGAGTTTATTTATTACTCTATCGTCCTAAAAACAAATCAACACAATAACACGAAACAAAAAAAAAACATTATGTTTCTTTAGTATTTCCTCAGTATCTATATTTTATCTATTGTTCAGGAGTTGCTTTAATGCTTGCATTATTCGATACACGAACGATCCGATCGATTGAGTAACATCGTTTGAATCAACTTCCGTAATGTTTCCATTACGGTGGCTAATGGCTTATTTATATTATTTTATGTAAAAGTAAGAAGTTTCAGTTAATACTGAATTTATTTATAGCTCAAACATTATTTAAAACTTTAACAGTTAAATAGATTTTTTTCGGAAACATTTTCTTTCAAATTTGAAATGTGTTTTATTCATATTTTAAAACAAATAACTTTTAATGTATAAAAAAATATTTAAAAATGTTTTGTCGCTTATGTTTTTATTTTACTTATTATATTTATATGAAATAATTAATAATTTTGAGGCCAGTCATGGCGCAGCGGCACGAAGTGTGACTGTAAAATCACACTTCGTGCCGCTCGTTGTGGGTGTAACTGGTTGTGGGTTCGATTCCCACTCGAGGAGATGAAATATTTACTTAAATTTATATTTCCATTTCTTCGCTCTGGTGTCGAGGCTAAGCGTGGTGTTGAGTTCTGCCACTCAACACGCAATGCCTTCAGAATTCGGCAGAAAGTGGGGAACGGAGTGTCTTAACACAAGGTTCCCTCTGCCTACCCTGCTGTGTGCGGGATACAGCGTGAAGCTGATTATTTGATTATTATTAATTAATAATTTTTTGTTGCAAACTTTGGTAAATTGATTTACTATATTGCAAAGGTAATAGTTAAGACTGTTAAACCAAAATTCTTAAGAGAATATATAAACTTAAAGCTTGATAAAAATTTAATTTTATTATACACGTCGGCCTGATGTCGGCATTTGTCGGCCATTGTAGGGCTGTCGTGTACCCCGACATAGTAGCCCGAGGCGGTGTAGCGTAAGCCGATGCGGGGATTCGCAATTTATAGCGGTATGTCACATCGTTAGTGAAAAACATTTGATCAGTCAGTACTTTTATTTTATTATCTGTTGCATAGCTTTTTTAAAAATGTTTTTTTTTTACTTCAAAGTTTCTTGATTTTTAAATTATTTTATAATAGTTGTGAGAGGATATTTTGTAAGATACATAAATACTGGTAATAAATACAATTCTTCATAATGAAATAAACAGCGTCAATTTTTTTTTCATAATATAATGTTGCCGGTGCTAAATACGCTGTGCATCTTGTTTATAAATCACATTTTTCTCATTTCTACTAGACAGGTATTAACTATTCAGCTTTATTATTGCGATCGGAAACTCGGAGATAGCTCATTTTTAACGACCGTCAAAGGAACTGAGATCACGATCGAACTAAAAACCGGTCAGAGAGCTAAATGAGTCAACAATGTGAAAACTATGATGCCTTTCATATTTAACTGTCAAGCAACATGGCTACCAAAGGTGCAATTTTGCAATTTTTTAATAAATGTTAGACTGGCTCGCAAGGTGGTCTCACATACGGCGGCAATCTGATCACGAATTTCGAAAATTCTCAACCTCCCAGCAATTAGCGCAATTGTAATTAATCGAATCGAACAAACGCTGTTATTAAAATAATTGAAATATCGATTTTAAATCGTAAAGATTATTTTACATGTCGACTTTACTTTTAGACTGAAAGCTATTACGCCGTTGCTTGCGAGGCATCATTAAAAAGTCATAAATTATACAGTCCGATAGACCAATCCCGATATAGTCCTTAGGAGCATTTTAATAAATTTAAAACAACTATTATCGTTTGGCAGAGTCGTGATTTTGTTAGTGGTTGGGGCCCGGAATAAGTCGTCACGAACGATTACTAAATTAATTAGGAACTAGCTAGTAGATTGCCAGCCTGATTATTTTCCCACACGGGCGACGAGATCATGAGATTTCCAACTATTGTTAACGAAAATTGAGATTAGGCACATCTCAATTTAGTAAATTGCTCGACTTTAAGTATGAACTGCAGTGATGCTTCAAATTATAGTATCGTGGGTACGATAATTAAGTTATATAAATAAACGGTATATCTCTAAACAAAAATTATAAACATTGTCATGGAAAATTTACAATAGATCGAAGTTTTTATGATCGTTGTGGGTTCTTATCTATAGTTAAATATTTGATAATTCGGTATGGTTTTGAATTTCCACCTATCACGGAAAGTTTCTATAATGATCAAAAAACATTATTTTAACAATGTGTATTCAGTACTAAAATTTCAATCATAAACTTTATAGTTAAATGTAACAAGGTAACTTTTGTTCGTTAGTAATTCCAAAAGCCCGATGGAACGGAGAACTCCTTGTACCTTCTGATGCCCTAGTACTTTTGGGACCATATTTGGCCTATACACAGTGGCTTTCTTTTTTAAAAAACTAGCACCCACGCACCACTATCTCACTTCCTTTTCACGGAATCTTTTTGATAATCGTTTGTTATTATTTTATAATCTGTTTTTAGTTTTTAATCAAAATACAACAACAGATAAAAAAAATCAACGGAAGTATTACTTTTTTTTAAACGAATTCACATTTCGCAGAATTTTGCACAAAATAAAATGAATCTCTACAAAATGAGAGCGTAGGGGAAATAGAACTACTAACTGCCAAAATTAAACAATTATTCGTTGCGTACACTAATTGCGAAGCGCGTCGACCCATATCTCACGCTCCGGCTTACGAAATGGCGGAGATGAGATAGAAATGTGTTATTTATATACGTGTTTCTTATTTTTAATTTGATGTTAGAAAAATAAGCTAAATAAATTGATAGAATAAATAAATGTTATGTTGTTACATATGTATTTATTTAGTTCGTCGTGTTCATATTGCCTTAGGTTTAGAGTAAATGTAAAAAAAGATAGTGTAGTAATTAGTATCCTTAGTGTTGTCAGTTTTTAATTAATAAATAAATAAAAATAAAACAAAAAAAAAATATACCAAAAATATATTTGTTTATAAAAAATAGAGGAGTCACCGTATTCGTCAGTTTCTATAAAAACTTTAAAACCTTTAATCATAAACATCCACAAACATGTTAGAACAAAAAAAAATAGAACTAATTATTGGCAATGCAAAATAGTAGGATATTAGTTAACACCAAGAGACCGCCTAAACAAGTCGAGATACTAGGAGCTCATAACTGACCAAGAAGTCGACAAATACGACCAGTTTATCATGAACCGCGTTTCACTTAGACTCAGTAGACATAAGGAGGGTGACGTAGGTCGACAAATAAAACCAGTTTATTATGAACTGCGTTTCTCTATGAAAGACCCGAGAATTACTTACACTTTATAGAAATAAGCGGGGCAAGGCAGGCCTAGGTTGATTGGCCGGTGTGTAGGGAACGTCTGGCGTACGGCCCGCCCCTTCACACCTAGTGAACGCCTCGTTGTTATGCGCGCCTAGTACTACGCTGTTTGGATCAAATGTATAATCCGGATAAATCCGTTAAGACGATGCCTTGTCAAGTGCTTAAATTAAGAGTGGTTTGTTTTTTTTTATTTTTTATGACTGTTTCTTTGTTTTGGATAAGATGTTATTAGATTATGCTTATTTAGATTTTTAAATTTTTTTCTCACTCAGCACATAATATCTCAAAAATTTTCCTGCGGAACGGAGTGTCGTAACACTAGGTCTAAAACCAAAACAAACTGGTAAACTAAAAAAACCATTTACTATAGAATGAATATGTAAAATTAAAAATCCAAATTCTTATTACAAAATTAAATTTTAAATTAAGCACTACATACATACAACATTCAACACTTTAAGCTTCAAAACTTGAGATTTAAACAAAGAACTTTTGTAGAGTAGGTAATTTATGCACACGAATCGAGAAGCAACTCTAAATCGATTAAACATCGATTCGTACATCAATCTTATTCGCGAGAGTACAGACAGATGACAGTCTGTTGGGACTGATTATTACTGGTACAGAGATTGTCCGATTAATCGACAGACTTATTGGTAAATTTGTCCGAGTTAGTTAGTTTTTAACAATTTTTAAAGTGTTCATTTTTTCTCCCGCTACGTTTAAATTTTTATACGTTTTCTAAATAAGAATTTTTCTTTTCTAAGTGTGGATTAACACTTTAAAAATTGTTAAAAATATTTAATAAATAGCATTCTCTCTTGCCAGACGATAGTTCTTAGTAATTATCTTTGAGTAGGGGAAATTTTTTAAAAATCCTCCTACAGAGATGCTAACAACATAAATAAATTGTAACAAGCGTATAAAAATTTCGACGTAGCTTGATGAGACCGTATGGCTTAGTGGTCAGAGCGCCTGGTCGGTTTCCAGGAGGCGCGGGTTCGTGTCCCCCTACGTTCAAATTTTTATACGTTTTCTAAATAAGCAAGTTAGTTAGTTATTCGTAGATTGGTCTTTCGTCGTTGCTAAGTTATTCGTTCGTCGGAAGTATCAAAGGGTTGCGCGATCACGACCAAAGTGTTCTCGAGGCGGAATTTCGAGAGAATTGCTGTAGAACGAACGCACGATTATAAAGCACAACACTTCCCGAATTCTGATTAGATATAACAAGCAATTGTGTTATCAGACGATTTTTTTATGTGTATATATAAAATAGAAGTTTCGTTATATTATACGTACAGAGAAAATATTTATTATACGTAATTATGTATTTGGTAGTTTACCATTTATTTTGTCACACACATATTTTGTCCTTAATCTCTGCATATAAATTTATAAATTTAGTTTTAATTACATTTTTAAAAATGAGATAAGATGAAAAAATAAAAAAATGATTTTCTTTTAAACTCCGGACCCTCAGAATTTTGTAGCATAAAAATAATATAGTGAGTAATTAGAGTACGAAAATTGCCTTTGAAGTTTAAACTTCGCGAAGTATCCGAAAATTTTAATTAAAGACGATCTCCGTGTAATTACCCGAAGGCTTGTACGGTAGGCGAGTCAAGAATATGTTTTATATTTTGTAATTATAGTCCTTATTGTTGATAAAAATTAGAGTCAAAGTTGCGTTTCGTAAAAGCCATTTGTTTACAACCTATTGCTGCGACGCGACTTGCATAAGCGCCCATAATTTACCAAATGAGAATATAAATAATGTTTTTAAACCGTGTATATTGATTTTTTGTTCATAGTTCCGTAATTAAATATTATAGTCCCATTATAAATTCTTGCAGATGCACGAATATGACATATTTTGTAAGGTACAAGTATTGCGGTTTAACTTGTAACTAAAATGTAAAAAGAAATAAACAATTTATATGTATTTTTTGGTATTCATTATGCTTTTTATCTTTTGTATTTTGTGTTGTAACGGAGAAAACTTGGTAATATATCATTTTTTTAAAGTGTTATTCATTGAAAAATATTTTTTGATAAATTTATAAAGGTCACGTTACACCTAAACAACATACGTAGCGGGTTTCGAACCCGCGTCGGTTGGAAGCCGTCCAAATACCGTTAGCTATATATTTCATAAAACTACTTTTCTGGTACACCTAAACATTTCCTGATTTTTTTCACTATTATTGTATAATAATAACAAGTATTAAAATTCAGTTAAGATATGCTCGAGTTCAGTTTTTCCGTACAGCCCGATCGCATTACACTTGCAGATAGATCTCGTCATTATCGCTTGTAATGAGCAGCGAGCACCTTGTGGACAAACAAAGTTGATGAACCCAATGTACGAGCTTAAGCGTTGAAATAATTAGTAGTTTTTTGTTGTTTCGTATATTTTTTGTAAAGTATGTCTATACAGTTAATTCAATTATATGGTCAGCTGTAATATCTTTAAATGTAACATATATTAATATTTATTTTATATTTTATTAAGAGGTTGTGGGTGGCGTAACATAACACCGTGCTATATACTTGATGAGATTGCAAGTTTTTAGGTTCATTTATTTACATACATTATGGGGCTGAGACGTATCATATGAGATCTTATTAATATGTACATATATAAAGAAAAAAAATCACGAACTCATCAGTACTTAGTTTAAAATGTCCGTGTGTAAAGTGAGGCGTAAGTGCGACGTGGCAGGAGCCGGTTCTCGAGTACGAAATCAATCCGTGGGATTTTCGCTACGTACCTTCGGCAAATATCTGCATTTATTCCCTTCTTTTTCGACGGTACCTAGTAACCGCGAACAATGATCGACGACATTCTGCCATGTCTAACGACGCTTTTTATTAATCGAGAATTGTGTTAATCAGTTCACGTTGAAGATTTCATTTGTATTAGCAGCTTTCTTGTTACATTATATCATATGTGACCATATTAATAATTACTTCATTTAAGATATTGACGTTGTAGTTCTCGGGCACCAGTTAGTTTCCTTTATTTATTTTTTTATACCATACACCCTGTGTTCAAGCGAGAAATTTATTCGCTTTGCTGCGAAACAGTAGGTATATAATTACTATAATCCCTTAATGTATGGGATAAATTACGTTTAGCACGTAAGCTTTATGAGCAACCTAGTCGCGGACACCTGCAACTACTGGCTTGATGAAATTGATCCCTCGAGACAAGTTGCCAGTTTCGGCCATTAAGCTCGTAAATTGAAATTGTTTTCATTTTAGCCACTCAGTGATGTGGACATATGAATGCCAAGTCATTTTACATTTTAATCACCATTCCGCAGACATTTTAAACATTTCTAGGCTTTGTTTGTCGTGTAAACGTGTCAAGGCGGGCCAGTAGGTACCAGAAGTTATATTGTAAATGCTATTTTTGTGTTACACAAACAAACGAAAGCGATCGATTGGAATGCTGGACGCACAAAGTTAATTATTTGTTTGTTAAATAACTTAACATACTTAAATTCTGAATAATGGAAACACGACCACGCACGGTCGTTATTCGGCAGCAGATCTTATCAGTTGAAGTTGTCACGAAAAAACACCAAGGAGTTCGCCCACCATAGTGCCCCTCGATATCTGGCGTTCCGTCAAAATAACCGAACGTAGCCAGCGGGGCCCCATCCATAATGTATTGGCATCGCGAATATCATACATAAAACATTAACGAGTAAGTTTTTATTTTATTGCGGCTCGGGCGGAGCGTCGCGTTGTTTTTTCGTCAATTAAAAAATCCACCCAACATCCAGATTTCGGTGGGAAAGCTCGAGTTTTGTCAACGTTGTTATGCAATTGAACCACCAAACCGTTTTTACTGTCATTGTTTCCCGGAATGGTTGACGTTTCGATGTGAAACTGGAATTCACCACGGGCGTCGCGTGCTACGGCCGCTACCTTCAAACGGAGTCCTCGTTTTTTTGCAGCCTTGATCATTAAATCAAGGCTGACAGTTGTCCATGTTAAGTATACGACGAACGACGTGCTAAGATTAGAAAAAGGTCATGTTATTACTTATATATATTCTAAAGTTTTGAAACGCTTCACATTAGATTATAGCTTAGTAGGCTTTATTGAAGTTAGTGTTGCGACGGTCGCCCACGCCGGCGGTCGTGTAGTTTTATGCCACAGAGTCACAAAGTCATCACGTGCGCGCCCACGTGACGCCTACTGACACATTGCGTTGCGAAAAAAACAAATCTCTTTACATAATTCCTATTATAACCTTGAAATTTAATGCTTCCATTATACTACTGCACGTGGGCACTCAGATAGTTTATCGCGTTCTATCTTAAATTTTAGCATTTTCAAGACAATCATTCGCTAGGATCATTTAAAATGTAAATAATTGAAACTTTAGAGAATTTGCTCCTTATCAAACGTTCATTATAGTTCCAGAGAAAAAATCTAGAGCGACCTACTGACGCTAACGACCATAAAACTGGTTGTAATTGTGCATAATAAACGGTGCGCTGCAAGCTCCATAATGAACCATTCGGATAATCTCAATAATTCACGTGTCGCGTGTTAGTCGTTAATTAAGCTATTTGTCAGGTGCCAGGACCATTTACATTTCTCCCGAAGAGCCGAGGATCCGCCGCGGGTCGAGTGCATGGAAACGACGTATTATTATCCTTTTAGGGAAAGCGGCATCTCTTAGAGACGCTCGGTGCATCCGAACTTTTTATTAAACCAATGGCACAGACGTCTGAATTGTCCAGTAAATACACATATCCAAGGAAGTAACGGGCTATTTGAATACGATTTAATTGAAATGATCGTAATGTATAAAACTTATTTTTTTTATACTAAGAAAAAAATATATCGGTTTGTGAATATTCGAATTATTTTAATAATTACTTATTATTGCAAATTTTGTAAGAATAAACACTAACTAACATGTATGCAAGAGTATCTAACCTTTTCATACAAAAGTATAGAAGTGTCGTTAAGCAAATACAATTCATGGGAACTCGTTCTGATCAGCGACAGGCCATCAAGTTGGTTCGCAAGTGAAATGTATTGACAACTGGTCTTCCTTGATGCATATCGGCGTGATGATATCGTCGGCTCCTGTAACCCTCAGTGCAACGGGCATTGTGAAGATCATCGATAAAGCTTGTTTATTTAACACTAAAATGTATTCAACCATGCGAAGCTATTAAGCAGAGAATTATTAACAGATGGACGGGTTTCCGCTCATAAACTCGGTCATTAGCTGAGATATTTGTTTTTTAATCCACACATAGTGGTGAATTGAATGTATAAATTAATAATATCATGTCTATATCGCGCTGCTACCTACGTAGCGTCGCTCGCAGCCATAACTCCGATCTTAAGTGAGGTCGTATATGCAGGTAGTTGGACGCGCTTCAAACTCAGTAATGTTTCTCAATGAACTTAATAAATCAAGGTCGAGGTAGCGCCTACAAAATGATAGTCCGCGCGGCCAAGATTCGATAAATGGTAATGAACAAACAGGAAACTTATGGAAGTCGCTCGGCTGACACAATAAATTAACTGCATAGACTGGACAGCCATTCATAAAGCGATCGCGGTTGCTTATGAATGAAACGGTAACTAGCCTGTAAACGGCCAATTATCGGCACCATTGGTATTGATAGCAATTGGACGTCATTAAATTTGCATGTGACACCGCCCGTAATCTTATAACTATGCACTGCTCACGTAGAAGATATCGTTCTATTGAATCAATTATGGCCTATTGTTTCATGAATCGGACATTGTTGCTTTTAAATCCTATTGTTATTTAAGTTTGGTTCAAAAGTTTTTTTAAGAAAATCATTAACATAATATGTTTTATATCTCACTTTCATAAATACTTTTGAGTTACTCGGAAATCGAATAAAACCTCTATTCGTATTATTGATAAAATTAATTCAAGATATTTTTGGACCTAAACTGTGTCATGTTGTTTATGGTTTTTTTCTTAAATTTAGCTGGTAGGTAATTAAGTTATCGTGTGTACGATGTAATTATCTTTAATGCCTTTTAAAAAACCGCTGTTTTACAGTGCTACCTTTCACAAAACACTTTTATATTAAATGCACCAAAGTTGTTATTCTTGGACGCAATCCACTCGCTACTGGAGTTACGATAATGCTCTGGTTGCAGCGCTCAGTAATTATTATTTAAGTGTCGGTTAAATTAATCGGTCTAGCCATTACTCAGTCTACATCTACTACCTCGTCGCCGTATCTTACAGTCTTCGTTTCTGCAATTTAAAAAAAAATAATATTTTTTTGGCATTATTTTTAAATGTCTGGTCCATTTTAGTTTATAATTGTTATTATTTTTATGGTTATTTCAAAAGTTTTCGGTAGTACAAAATTTGGTCGAATCTCATACAATTTACATATAGTACCGCTATTCAAGAAAACCGACTGGTTCATACTGAATTGTAACCCTTTTTTCGGTAATCAAGTTCCTTGTCTTGGACCAGCTCAAAACAAACAAAACTTGCTTTGTGTATTTGTACTTTCTTTTTAAGATTTCTGCTTTTAACCAACATTTATCATCGTTACTTAGTGACACCAGATTTATTGTTTTCCTCTATTACACATTTTCAGATTTTTTTCGAATAGAATAGGTATTAGTGTACTACCTTAACTATATTATAATATTTTATTAATCATTTTTTTTAAAACAATTACTTTTGAACTCTTTCTAATGACTAGCAAATTCTTCACAAGCTTCCACAAATACTATTTCTAAGCTGATTGATGTTGTCAACGTTTGAAGAAACATTTATAACATCTATACAAAATTTAAATAGGAAGGTAAATTATTATTTAGATTCGATTAGGAATTCTCGTTAAAATAATAAAATTATTCGAATATTAAGAGTAAAAATACTAAATAATATAGTTCTCTTATACAGATCTTTACTCTTCAAATGTAAAACATTATGTTAATATACCGCTATCATAGTCATTATCAAACTATCTTGATCAAGTACTCGACCTCTACGCGAGAGAGTATTCGCCCGCAAATACCTGCGGGTAGGATGACGCAAAGATAGTTCTGACAAACGAACACGTGGCTCGTGGTCAGGCAGAAGGCTCGTTTAAGCCATTTACGATTAATCCACTCACAAATATGGCAACCTGGCCTTTCATAACCTGTTTTTGGGGCTTCCACAGTCCCTGGTGCTTGTATTTTTACTACAACACGTGCCCGTTTTGATGATGTTGTGCAGTGGTTGGTTGTTACGTGAAGGTTGCTAGTTCTATTTCTGCTTTAGAGGAGTTATGTTAAAACGTGATATATGATTAGGTGTCAGAACACCTATATCAGAATATATTATGATTAATAGCCATCGTGGCGCAGAAGCACAGCGTCTGACTGTAAAATTGTTGTGAATTTGATTGATTTTTATTGAATTCCTTGTACTAAAAAAAAACAAAGCGTGGCGTTGGGTGCCGCCACTCGCAATTTCTCTAAAGTTGCTAAACTAAACGCTGCGTAGGGAACGGTGTGTCTTAACATTAGGTTCCCTTGGCCTACCCTGCTATACGTGTTGTACAGACAGCGTAAAGCCAAGAAATGAGGTTATTTCTGCCAAAACCAACATTATGAATGAATGTAAAAAACACGAGTCTCGTTAGTTTAAATTTGATTCTCTATATGGCAGTGGTTCCCAACCAGTGGTCCGCGGACCACCAGTGGTCCGCCGAAGCCTAAATATGGTCCGCGAGCGATTTTAATTTTATGACGGGATGGTGAGGCGAAGTTTCTGCTTAATTATTACAGTTAATTTTTATTATACTTACATGCATAGTGGTCCCTACTACGAAGAATGATATAAAAGTGGTCCTTGATCAAGAAAAGGTTGGGAACCCCTGCTATATGGTAACGTTATTAAGTATTATCGATTGTTAATTTCACAGATTGTAACTGATTTACATTATTCATGCTATGTTTATTATGCCCCTACATAGACCTATGATATATCACACATATAGGTATGTATGAAAATGTTTCCTATATGTGGACACCTGGCTCTTTAGCTTTGATTGACAAATAAACTATGTATAATATTTTTTTTGCTTAACACTCTGCAGGCTGACGAGAAGCAGGAAACTCTTATGTGGAAGTTGAAGGTCGTTAGCTCGTTACTTTGCAATGTAAATCAAATAAATAAATCTAATAAATTTTCTTGGTAATTATGATTTTACAAGCAATAACAAAATTGTTTACGTTTATTAACATATTGTAATACGTATTTAAATCGTTTTTTTTTATAATATATTTTTTTATTTATTTGTAATACATATAACGTATCTTCACCGTATTCCTATCGTGCCTGTTGTTTCATGTGTGTTATAGTGCATAAAAATAAAGAACTTTGTATAGGTATCCTTCAAATCTTCTCTTCTTTCTGCCAATCTGTGTTTAAATGCAGAACTTAAATTTAATTTATCTATGTGAGCCCACAGCTGCCTCTATAATATATTTTATTCTTTTATTAATTTTAGTTATATTCACATATTCGGTATTTTATTTACACCAAATGCGGATTGCAAAGTAAATGTAATGGCTATCCACTCTCAACGGCAGTGAAAGCAACAAGGGCCTAAATAAGTTCTTTGTCTTGTCAATCTGTCCGAAATACGGATATAAGCGTACATATTTGTGTAAATTTCATCAAATTTTAAAGTGAAGTACAGTAACATTTTTAATACGAAATAGTTTATAATGTCTTTAGTCTGTGAAAATTATATTTATTTCTAGTTATTACTAAGTAGAAATTATTTATACTTATGTCTAGGATAAGTGGCATATTTAACGTCATCTAGGTTAAGTATTAATTGGACGAAATAGCTAAAATAGTTTTACTTTAGCGCCTATAAATCTATTTCTGACGGCTTGATAACCAATTATACGTTTTATAGAGAAATAAAAAAAAAATCTACGTTCTATGAAAAACATAATCAAAATCGGTATTTTTATTGCTTTTTAAATAAATATAAAAAAAATACCAAATTTAATTTCAGTTTAATTTATTTTAATAATTTCTTATTCGTTTACACTAACTATTAACGCAATCAGATAAGTAACATCTTGATGAAAATACAAGTATACATCGATAATTATTCTAAACTAGATCGTAACTTGGACTATGTTAAACGACTTCAATTTAACGCCGCGGGCGCACTTTGCATTTCATTAGTTCGTGTATTTGTTTTAATGCGTATTTGCTTCTTGAATTTATTTATTATATGTTAGTGTTTTCATGTATAATTTTGTAGTTTAATTTGTTACTGGACTACGTTTATAATAATTTAGACATAAAAGTATGATTAAAATCGTGGGGAACGGAGTGTCTTAATTCTAGGTTCCCTCTGCCTGTCCGGCTGTGTGCGGGATACAGCGTCAAGCTATTAAATAGCCATAAATAGGCTTATTACGCACAAATGTATTACGTTTAGTAGTTAAAGTAAAACAGTTTTAACTATTATACTATCGTCAACATAATGTACAAAATGTATTATTTATATTTATTTAAAGTACAATGAAAGCTATTGCGAAGCTTCAATTACGTAGCACTTCAAAAAGCTAAAATTATTGAATTACATAACTTGCATAAGGCGCCAAGAAGACTTGACTGTGAACAATTATATAACACAATTTCATGAAGTATATAACGTTGTTTAATATTTACTGTTTAAAAAAAACTTTATGCAACTTCACGCTTATTGCCGCATTACAGGGTAGGAAGCCTAGTATGGAGACACTCCTTCCCAGTCATTAAGTTTTAAATTATGAAAATCAACTAATAAATAATTTGCCGGCCATAGCGGGAAAAATGAAAATAATTTAAATATAAGTAATCATTCCTCCAATTGGATCCCAACCCACAACCATTAAGCTTACAATCACACGCTGCGCCACGATTGGTTTCCATATTGCCTACAAACATAAACCTCGTTCAAACATTAATTCTTCGAAATATGTCATCCACATTTCTCATTGGACAGCAGTGATTTCAGTCAACGTCACCGTACAAATCGTCAGTCAAAAGGAAATTTTGGTACTTTTCTGACGAAGCTTTTTCACCAAAATTCTTGGGACCGGCGCTTCGTCCGTGCCTTCTCCAAATGGATTGCACTTAAGTACTGTTTACTGGACATTAATTTTTGGCAATAAAAGACAAACACAGCTGCAATGTACGGCGCGCATGCTGCGATGCTCCGTGGGAAGAGGCGGCGGCTTTGAACTCCGTTGTACTTGCAATTAGTGATTTTTTTTGACTACCTCACCGTACCAGCTCGCACTTGTCGAGAAATGTCACAACGCTTAATGCCTCGCCGAAAATCGTTTTTGCCCACCCGAATCATAAAGTCAGTTATTTTTATATTTATTATTATATGTGCGCGCAATAAACGTATTGCTTGTAAATATTTATTAATTATAAATATACGAGGCCAGTCGTGGCGCAGCGGCACGAAGTGTGACTGTAAAACCGACTGGTTGTGGGTTCGATCCCCACTCGAGGAGATGAAATATTTACTTAAATTTATATTTCCATTTCTTCGCTCTGGTGTCGAGGCAAAGCGCGGCGTTGAGTTCTGCCACTTAAGACGTAATGCCTCCAGAATTCGGCAGAAAGTGGGGAACTGAATGTCTTAACACTAGGTTCCCTCTGCCTACCCTGCAGTGTGCGGGATACAGCGTGAAGCTAATTTTTTTATGTAGCTTCGATCCGACATTTATTTTATATCGTCATTTGTCAGTTTACATCATCGATCTTCGTTTTGAAATAATGAATCGTGAGTGATTTTGATTTTGGCACAAGCAGGTCTAGATAAGGAGAAATTAATTAAATTTATAATATAAATATATGAACAGCCAACAGTTTAATTATATATCATTGAGTGAATTAAAATTTTAACACTCGCAAAATATTATTGACACTAAATTTATTGCACGATATGTAATCAATGTCACTCGAGATCCGGTTTAAAAATGACAATGTAGAGGTGAAATGACCTATATTCTCTATTTTTTATATTTACATATACATAAAACTGATATTATTACATGTTCCGATACCGTAGTGGGAGGGTTCAGGTTGATAGTTTATTATTTTATTGTTTTTGTTTGTATAACTCCAAAACACTGACACTCACTCTTAATTAATTATTTTCATTTCCACGTTCTGTAACGTATCGGATCATGGATGAAATCTGGGAACGGACTTGACACTATCTTCGTTTTATCTTCTTAAACTGCTATAAGGATTAGGAGTAGGATAAAGCGTGAAGCTTAAATATATTTAATATTTTTCTACTGATTTGCAGCAACTGTCATATCACACGTACATACGTATATGTATAGTATAGTAGTTTTAACTTTTTGATTTTGTTTTGCTTCACGCTGTATATCGCACATAGCACGATAGGCAGAGAAAACCTTTGTTCCATTAAGCCACTTCCGTTTCCCACTTCCCGCCGAATTCTGGAGGTAACGCGTGTTGAGTTGCGAAACTCAACGCCGCCTTGGCCTCGTTCCCAGAGCGAGAAAGTGAAAATATGAAATATTCCATTTCTTCGAGTGGGAATCGAACAACCTGTCGCGTTCACAGTCGCACGCTTGTGCCCCTGCGACACGAGTGACCTCTGCTTGTTTTTTTTTTGAGCAAAAAACACCCATTATAAGAGAGAGGATATATAATTATTTGCTATTAGCGATATTAAATGTACATAGATTAATATACTTGATGTTGTATAATTATTTTATTTTTTGTTATTGTTTCGCTCTTTCAATCGCATTTTATTATTTATCAATTATTCTTTATTATTTCATTGTTTGTTTTTATTATTATCTTTTATTTATATTTAAATCTGTTAAGCTTCATTAACTTAGATTCATTATGATTTAAACATATTTTTTTGTGGTTATTGTACAAAGACATGGAAAATGATAGAAAAATTGATATGACGACTATATGAGTCATTTTGATTTATTAAAAAATCATAAATTAAAATTATATTCTTTAATTTAAACACAAATTTAATTTGAGGAAGTCCTTAAATTTGGAAAAATATTCAGAAAACATTTTAAGTATTAATAAAGAGGCCTAAGTTGCATAGATGTGTTTTTAATAAAGCTATAACAACATGGAATTCAGTTTTTTCTAAGGAAAATTATCAGTGTTCGTTTAATTGTTTCCTTGTTTTAAATTCAATAATTTATAAAGTTTTATTTTTTTAAATGTACCTATTGTAAAATGTATACAATATATATATTTATTATAATTTCTTTCTAATGACAGTTAATTTGTCACAACGTAATTACATGTCGTCGTCATCTTGGCCGTTCAGAATGATTAAATAATATTTTCTTTTTTTAATTAAAAAAGAACACTGTACGCCTAGATATTTAAAAGTTTTTCAGAGAGTTGTTATATATTTAAATCTCTTATTCAATAATTTAACAAAATCATATGTATAGGTACTTACTAGAAAGATCATTTTAATATAAAAAAATCTTCGAATAATACAGAACCCATAACTTCTTTCGTAATCGTGCATACAATCAATTATTTAAAAAATCTACTTTCTGTTTAAGAATAAAAAATTATATACATATTAATACTTAACGTCAATAAATGTATACTATAAACATATCATTATAATATTAAATATTATTCAAATAATTTTTGTAATGACTTCAATACGACATGTTTCGTAATCAATAATACGCGTACAAGCTTTGACAGAACAGCGTTAAATATAGATTATGACAGACATATGTACATATTTCTTAAGGACACTCGAAGTAGTGATTAAATTTGTAAAAGTTGTCAGTTTCAGTAAAAAAAAAATGCGGCCATTTTTTTTTGTTTGTTTTGGATTTCTTTACGGAGAATAACACTGTTTTATAAAAAAATAAAACAATATTATTTCTCCATTATTAGAATTTTTTATTATAATGGAACACTATGCAACGGAATTTGATTAAATATACCATATTTAAAAATAGATCGCTTATCTGTGTCAATTTCATGTATCTTTATTTAAACTGACTTAAAGAAATATTAATTTAAAGAGTAGGTTTTCAAAGTTGGAAATTATTCTGCGCACGCGCAGATTCAGGTTTTTGATTTCTTGCACCTGATACTACAATCACTTTTGACTTAACTGGAGCATTTTGTTTTTTCCAAAAATCGTACACCCTCTCACTCGGTTGTAATCGTAACTGCACGTTTTTGTCTTTATTTCTTTATTTTCATGCATTTTGCTCGATTTATGTACACGCTAACAAGAATCCAGTGTTAAATATAAGTACATTGGAAAGTTTTTAACCGTTCGTCGGTGGAATTTTGTTAGAAATACAAAAAGAAAAAGATAACATTTGGATGCTTCTTTCATAAAAAATAGAACACTAACTTGCACTAATTTTATGTATTGTCAATCAGACACTTTCAAACCGCGCCGCTATGGCGCCGAATATTTATTGTTGAACGTTTTAAAGCATTTTTTGAGTGAAGTAGGCACTTGAGTGGTTTGTTGTACGATCCAATTGAAAAGGCGGATCTGTCAATCAGAGCACATGTGTATAATTAATTTTTTCTCGCCGGATTAAGTTACGCCACAAGGAATTAGCCTAACGAAACGGTAGGAAGTATTTTGATTGGGTGAAAGTTTTAACACCCTGTATGATATGCATCACTTATGGAACACTATACAGTTGTTGATTTTTAATTACATGAGAGATAATTGTGAAATTGTGTTGTAGAGTTGGGAAATGATTTGGCGATTATTATGAAATAAAGTACTAAATAACAGTATAGCAGTGTTACTTATCAATTAAAAAAAAAGAGGTTGTAAGATTGATATGTATTAATCATGTATGTATTTGAGTATATATATTTGTATGTAGGCTTGTTCACAATTTTTTTGGTAATTAAAAATTACATTGAAATCATCTTTATTGATTTACTTATTGAAGTATATTCCAACTTAAGGAACAGGCTAAGTTTTATTAAAAACGATTCAGACTGCTAATTCGGTCGTTTAAAAACTATTTTCGAATATGGATGTACAATTTAGTACCTGGGTACTGTGTTAAGTATTTGAACTCGGTTTTAATTCTTTTTAATTAACTCTTTAAAATTTTTAACTTCTACACTACACTATTCAAAGAGAAAAATTATATGAGGGTACGTTCCACTTATGTCATTTCTCGGAACTTTCCAGCCGGTTTCCTTATAATAAGTTTTCCTTTACTCACGAACACGAGATGAATTTTAATTACAAAATCACAACAAAAACGATGTGCGTAGTACTCTGGTATCTGTAGTATGGATACAAATGTTAATGCAAGACCTGCTAGACGTTAGAATCTATAAATTATAAGTATATTGTAAAAAAAATATGAAGAAAAATCTTGACTATCCACTGGAGGACACTCGTACAGTCTTACACAAACGTAACAGTGACTTATAAATATTTATACTGTTATATTTTTCCAAGTTCGGCTGTTGTTTTAGATATTGTAGGTTGATTTGATAAACCCAATTCTGCATTCTATCATCATTATATTAATAACCAAACATTATCCTTACACAGTGCATAATCACTTTCCATTGATGAACTTACTCTTATTCCAAATAAGCAACAGATATTAATGCTTAAAGCAACAGATATTAATGTGGCTAGAATAAAGAGAATCGAGAATATGTCTAAACAAGTGTAAACAAGTGCAAATTAAACTAGTTAAATATCTAAAAAGAAGCTATTTTCGAGCTTCCCAATTCCTTGTTTCAGTTAGATAGAAATAATTGCGCTATGATAGCGTCACATCATCGTCATTAAATAAGATATTTTACAGACATTAAATATAATTTGTATGAATTACACCCTTATAAATATAAAATTAAAATACCTTTTACAATAATCAATAAACGTTTTTTCTTTAATTTTTATGTTAATATAAAGTATGAGGCATAAAATTTACAAATACAATTAAATTACTCAGCCATCGTTCTGACTACTGTTTTATTTATTGCCATTAAAGTTATGGCGAAGTAAAAATCACACTGTGAATATTTATAGCAGGCAGTTACTCCAGTTTTGTGCACTAAAAGGTTTATTAGTGTGTATTTTGTTTTATTGGGGGAAGTTTTTGTTTCGTACTTTTTTGGGATCTGCTTCAAATATACGAGTATATGTTATTAGGTATTATAAAGCTTTGCTTTTTAACTCGTTCTTTTATCTCTCTATCGATTTTTTAGGCTGGCCGTTGGTAATTTTGGGTGTAGGAAAGGATGTAGCCGAGTTCGCCATAACCACCCCAAAATAGTCTGGTCCCCAGAGTTTTTGTTAAAAAATTAAGGCTGAAAAATAAAAAAAATTACACAAAAAGATCCTGGCATAAAATAATTAATATAAAGGTTTTCTTTTGGTACATTTAAACGTTATTTCCTTGATTGGATGGTCATCGCAAATATTATGCAGCCTCTAGTAATCCGACGCACTTCTACGTAAAAGGTAGGAATATTGAGAGATGCCATGTTTTAACTGTCTAGTTTTTCAAATTCCTATAATCACTCGGTAACGGAAAATAATATTCATATATATTCCAAAAACGCATTATAATATAATAAATTTCAAGAAATAAAGTTGAAACCTTAAAAAAATATTCATTAAACAGTCGACTCGTCAAGTAATTTATGACGTGACTGTTTATGTCATCTCACTTTAAACAGAAAAAATGTATGCGCTTTTGCAATAAAGTAATGAAGATTTTCAAGAGAATTTCACTTTAGTATATCTGTCAATCATGTGTGATGATAATTTTGTGTCCCCCTTTTTCTTATAATATGTATAAAATTAAGTACTTCATTCGTTTCCTGCCGCTGCTGCTATCGATAATGACTTAATATTGTAATTGCGTTATCGCGTCGTAAGTTAAATAAGATGTTATCGTATAGAATATTTTAATGGAAAATGAATTATTGTAAGTGAAAAAGTACGTGCCTAACCGACTGAGAGAGACATAACTTTGTGGCTTATTATCTGATTTTTTTTCATCTTAACACGTTATCCTACGTATAAGGTAGGGAGGACTTATTGTCCGAATTTTATTTTATGTCTAGTTTTCTTTATTAATTGCTTTATATATTATTGGTGTGAGCAATTGCTGTATCACTAAGATCTCTTAGTGATATAGCAAATTATGCTGCTGACCTTACACTCATTTTGAAAATAATTACGCTATACCATTATTTTCCTATTCTTAAAAATTCTATTCACCTTAAATTCTAAGTACCTATTTTCTCATAGTTATCGGTCGCTTCAATGCATAAAAATCTCCTAATTTTAACCTGTAGGTAAAAAATATAACTGTCAGTGATGAAGGCGTTATGATCCGCAGATCGGACCAAAGAAATCTCATAACAACCGAGATCTACAGTAATTGGATGCCATTTCAAGCATTCAATCAAGAGAAATGCCATATAGCGGTAAAATATACTTTGCAATTTTTTAACGTCGATACGAGAAGAAATGTATCTCGTTAATCATATTACAAGCTAAGCTCATTAAACGTACATTTGTAATTGTCATTTTCGGCATCGAAGACAATGGGACACGTAGTGACGTATTTCGTACCAGCAAGGTTTATTTCTTCAAAGTTTTTAATGTCAGTGCTAATTACTATCTCATCATCAATCATTTCAATTTCGAGAAGTGTAGAATAAATGGAACTTTATTGGAGAAACTTTAAGTCGAAGATAGATCGCGAAATTCAATTATGCTCCAATAACGAACGACATGGCCACTTGGTGTATCTTTTTGTTTACCTTAAAGCCTGTTTCACAGTACTAGTCAGATATTCTGCAATTACGGCGATTATCTATAGGTGTAATGGGAGATAAGTCGGTCT
>JAATLQ010022153.1:120476-165560 GCA_013421005.1 Heliconius erato x Heliconius himera
ATAAGATTTTATTCTAATGCATTTTACTCGGTTAATTCTCAGGCCATTAATAAAGTGCCATCGTCTCTATAGTTTTAAGTACAAGAGGTTGATATTCAAAGCATCGATTAGGATTTAGGTTCATTTGCACTTCCATACTCATCTCACCCAAATCATCAATCACTCACTCTAAGTAAAATATTGGCGGAACGTAACTGTTGTTAAGTTATCTGGTGCTGTTGCAATGGTTTAATATATATTAGGTGATCTCTTCATTGAAATTGTTCTGATTTTATATTTAATTTTAAAACTTAATATATACGAGTATATATTTTTAATTTAGTTAATATTAGCTACGTCCGCTCGGGACACAGTCCTGTGAATATTGATACCTGTATTAAAGTAACGTAACATTCCCAGTTTGCGCTTTAGTGTCCATAACAGTGTTTGTGATCCATCAAACATAACGTATATTAGATTTAAGGCATGATGTGTGTTTTTTGAATGAATGTCTCTTAAACTGTTAAAGCATCGGCTGACGCTTCATTAGTGAATTATTATGAAATTCTTGGTGCTATATTTCGTGTTAATAAAAATTAAACTTATTTAATATACAATGAAGAGTTAATCGATTCTTATAGTTGCGATGAGTATTTTTGAGATTTTTACAATATTACAATATTCTTCGAAAGTACTAGATCGAATTTGTTAAGGGATTTGACGTTAAAACATAATAATAATTTAATAATATAGTTGTTAAGTAATTAATGTATCCTAACATAGAAAGGCGTAAATGAAAAGACTGTGGACCAGTGTCTTCTTAGTGCCTTACAAATATGTAAGGGAAAAGTATGTACTTAAAAGTTGTGTCCGAATCAGTATTATTTTGCAGCCTATAATGGAATTGAATTTGAGGAACATTTAAATTGATTTATGATTAGTAATTAGGTTAAAAAGGAATCTCAGTATGTTTTTTGTTCGGCACCCATTTTTTATCTGTACTTAAGTTAACCAATCACTAGTCTGAACGGTCAAATATAAAATACTCAAAGCCTAACTCAGTTCATTATCGAGCAATACATTCAGAAGTACTTATTTAGAAAACGTATAAAAATTATATATAGTATTTTTCTTTTACTAAGTGTGGAATAACACTTTAAAAAAAATGTTAAAAACATTAAGAAGTTACAATAAATACATCGCAAATTATATATTTATAAAATGTGCATAATATTGAATGTGAAAAACATTTTACAGACAATATTTTAAATGAGAGTTTATATTGGCTGTAAATAACGTTAATATTTAGTTTCATAAACTTTAATTCATAGCGTTTGTACGATTATTAAAGTAATAAATGCTTTAGTGACTTAAAATACTGATCACGATGCTACAAAAAAATAACAACAGCTTATGTTTAAATATGAAATTAAGTTTTCAACGGACTTTTATTGCATTTTGAGTCGATTATTCATCGGCCTCTGATAAATGTGCGACGTGCAATAATTCAATTCTCGTTTAAAAGGTTGTCTGATGCGCAAGTCTACTTGCTTGTATGTAGAATGAGTCCGGATACTTTTTACAATTTGTAATAGGAGCAGTGACGCCGACATGTGTTTAGTCAGTTGGCTTTCTAATTTTTTTACATAACTACAGTAATATCTAAATATATTTATTATATGTATTAAAATTATGACAAATTTGTAACAAAAATAACTATGGAAAGGAGTAACTTTTTAGATTTTTATCTTTCTATAGTTAGTATTGTCACAGAAAATTGTCGTTATAAAAGATTTTTTCAATTATTGTTAATGAATAATCACTGGGCATAATATTTGTGAGTTTTTAGACTTAGTGGTTGTGAGGACCAACTTTTGTAATATACGTCCACAACTAACTTAGTAAAGATATACGATAAGTCGCTTTTGAGGATTGTCTGTTAAATTTTATACCCCAGAAGTGACTTTTTAAAGGCAATGTGATAGAAATAATACCTAAAGACGCTAGATCATTGTTACTGTAAAATACATTTTTTGTAAATATGTACAATAAAGTAACAGAATAAGCAAGAGTAATTTTAATACTAGATACAATGTTGTACAATTTTACTATTTAAATATTTTTTGAAAGATTTAATCTAATCTATTTTTAATAATGATCTATTTTATCGTTTCGAATAATTTATATATGCGTTTGTACAATGTCGTAGACAAAATGGAGGAGGCATTAAAGAAATTATAAAAAATAATAAAATGTTAAAAAAATCATCAGATTTTGTATTGAAATTAGTTTTAAGACACCTTACCTTTACAATCACCATCGGATTTTTGGGAACATGCTTCCTGTATGACGTCCAGTGCCTTTAATCAAAGTTTTGTATGCTTCAAAAAATATTCTAGATGCTGTTTCTTATACTTACTACTTTTAATATTTTTCTAGTCAGAAATGTCGAAGCTTTGATTAGGGCACAATAAAAACAATCTGTGACTAGGGGTGGCGGTCGATGGGCCCAAATTGAGATATCTCATTATTTCAACGATGTACATCATATGACTTAAAGGCCTAAAGCCATGTGATCGTATTCGCTGGGATTTTGGTGTATTTCAGTTTCGAACGCCACCAAGCGGACCATACAGGACGTCTTCCCTTTTTAAATGAAATGAAATTTAAAAACGTCCATTTACTCGTATGGTCTTAGCTTTTGTAATTTCAATAATTCAAAGAGGAGTGTCCGATAGTGTTTGACTTCATCGATATAAATCGAACGTTTCGGGACGTCCCTCGGAGGTATTCTCGAAGCGGTCGTTTAATAGTTTTTTAAGTACGTCGATGCCAAAGCTGTTCAGCCTGCCCCTATAATTACTTTCGCCCCGTCCAACACGAATATTGCAATCGTAAACCCGGTGTAATTGCTCAATGATCCACCTACAAGTTTTCTCGCGTGGAAAGGCAGCTTTAACAACTTTCTTCGACTACGCTCGATACATAGAATAAGATTGGCCAATCTTTTTGAAAACAATATGTGAATAGAAGAGAGAAGACTGCTGCAAGGTAAGTGGTTCATTTAAATAATAACTTTTAGCGACTAACATCATTAAACTTGTTTTTTTGTTCACGTGTGTTTTTCGTTGTGCTTTTTCAGATTTACTTCGTACAGGTATCAATTGAGTAAAGTGATGTGGGAGACATAAACTTAATATTTAATGTTACACGACTTTGACAATGAGAATGTTTCGAGAGGAGAGATTGTGAACTTTTTTATTGCACATTAAATTGAGAACGACTTTACAATGCAAAGTTTATGCGTATTATGTTTCGACAGTTATTTACAATAAATAGGCACTTAACCTTAAAATATTTGCATGATCATACGAAACATCAATTAAATTGTATATTATTAAACAATGGTATACGTTTGTTTATTTCGATACCACTGTATTTTATTGATATTTGAATATAGATTTTGTAATTCATAACATCAACTCTTAGCTTAAAATATATTTTTTGTCTTAATATTCTTAAAAGCATAATATAATATTATTCTGGTATTATAAAAGGTTAACGCGAAGTGCTTATTTTTCCACATTCGTTTACCCGTATATTAAAGCCGACACCAATATTATCTGGGGTCAGTTTAAAGTAACCGCTTAAAATATTGTGACGCTTCGTGAATAATCTTCGCTACGTGCACCTACTATATTATGCATACCAGAATGTCTTGGACCCTGATCGTTCTTAACACGTCCTTCTATCGGCCACATTTCGTGGTTCTATGGTACTGGTCCTGTAATACCTCTCGATGATAGTCGTTTCAATGGCTCAGATTTACGACAGAACGTGCAGTAGTTCATCTGTTTGCGGTCTTTATCTCCTAAGTTGGTTTGTTCTAACGCTGTATGCAGATATCTAGGACTCACAATAGCCTTTATATAGGTTGAATTAATTCTGTTCGAGACAGCTTGACGTGTTGAGTTAAAATGATTAATAATAGAAAATATGTCACCACCTGTATAAACAATGAGTTGTTAGAAATTTATATGCTCGTCGATTGAATGTTATTTATCTGTGGACTTGACGTCTTTATTTTTAATTATAGAAAGAAAGTCATGTTCTTAATTGAGGTACCTAGATCTTATAAAATTTTACATTAATTTTTCCAAAAATAGTGTTTTGACGTCGGTCTACACTCACTTAAAAAAAATCTTGTAGAATTTTTAAACTTGTCCTTGTTCTGTGGGATGTAGGTACTTTACGAAATTTTTATTTAAGCCAAGGCAATGAATATTTTTGGAAAACTGCTTTTCGAAAAATTGCTATCGTAATTTGACTTAATTATTAAATTATATAATTAATAATGTAAAATGTAATGTAAAAACGTATTAAGAATATTACCGATCATGGCGACTGCTTTATCCCTATATGGTGTATACATATAATGAATAAATTAGTATATATTTTTGCTTTCTTATTTTTACTGCTTAAACTCAAAAAATATATAGCTAATTTCATTGAAAAAAAAATATAAAATATTTTGTTATAAGACATATGATAATACAATTCAAAATATGAAAATCTGCTTATAAAAGCTGTAAATTCCCTTGCTTTGCGATTTTTAATAAACCGTAATATAATGTACTTCATGTTACGTATTAACTAATTTATTACATTAGTATCCATTTAATATATCGTCTATCCACTTAAACCGTCGTGGTGTAGGGGGACAACATCGGACTCGACTATAAGCGCGATAGTTGGGTGTTCGATCTCCATTCTGCAGAATGGACTACTTTCTTTTCCTCACTTTACAATATTAGCAAAAATAAGTATTTACATATTTATGGCTGTTGTTACTTTATTAAAATGCCATATTTATAAATCATTTATGTGCAATATACAAGTAATTTAATATTTTGCATTTAATCATCAATCATTATTTAAAAAAAAACATTTAAATTCTTGATATTGTTAATAATAAACGGTAGGTACAACTTCGATCTATCGACACGCTCGATTGAACTTTTTGCGATTAAATATGTGATGTATGATAGAAACGAGAAGTGTAAAACGCTTCAAGTAAGATCAACGCTTTCCCGTCAGACTGACCGTTTGATCGTGTAATTAAAACTAATGATTAGTTTTTACCATCTTTAATAGAGTGGGGTTATTGTTACTCACTACTTACTTACATATTTCTAACATCTTACTATTTCAATTTTTTTTAGTGTTACTTAGTATCACGCTGTATCCCGCATGTACCAGGGTAGGCAGAGGACAGTTAGTATTAAGACACTTCGTTCCCCACTTCTAACAAGTTATTAAATTAAGTTGTTTAGGAGTCTATCGCCCAATGTCAAAATCTTAAGTTTTTTTATAGTTTAGTCATGTCTTTCTATGTCTTTTGTGTATATCCCAGGGACACATTTAAAAGATATAGATTAGGATTAATGCTTTCTAGCACTTAACCCTTCATTTTACTTTAATTTTTGTTTTTTTTTTGTAATGCAATTAGACTTTTTATTGAAAGGTAGTTAGTGAAAGTAGGCAATTACGAATCGAGAAAGAATAAAGGTGCTGATAATACTAAAAGAAACGAAAAGAATATGCAGTGACTTCTCTCTGCCAGAAAAAATAATATATAAATTATGCTATTAATCAATTTTCTTAGGTTACTTAGAAAACATTAGAACTGTGAATTTTTTCTCACGACACTTCGCTTGTCCTAGCATCTTAGGTATTCTGTAGACGGTGTCGTAATTTGTTGAAAGCGCGATTATAACATTCCTGATTATCAACTTGTGTTTCTCAGAAAGATGGACATAAAACCTCGTTGAAATGAAAATTGATCAAAGTACTATTTACAAACAGTAAATTTTTAACGTCATATCTATTGGCTTCCAGTTCATTTATCGTCATTGTATCTAGAAAGTAAATAATTTTGTCTAATGTGGCTATATTTTTTTTTCTTTGGCTGGAATTTGAACCGCCATTTCATAGTTAAATTTTAGGTATGCAAAGACCACAGTGTTTGATGCTCGGTTATCTCTTGCTACCCTGTTTGAGATACATCGTGAAGCTAAGTTAATCAATTTATGAGTACGTCGTTCTTCAGTTTGTTTTTCCAACTGTCAATATATACTCATACTGACATATTTTGTGTATGTGTATTGGCTTTTCAAAAGCAAATAGACAACAAGTGTAATAATAAAATAGTAATAAATATTTTTTCTCTACTTTTTAACTTAAATATATAGGTGTTTTTTTAGAGCAACGCAAAATGAGAACTTTAAAATTATTACAATCAAAATTGACATTGAAATATTGTTTCGCAATATACATATTCGTTTGTTTATATGTATCTTATGCTTTGTTTCCATTTACGGAAACACGGATCGGTATCCAAATTAATTAAGATAATAAGTCTGTCGTTTTATTACCTCGCCCACAGTAGTAGGGTAGCCAGAGGGAACCTGGGAACCTAGCGTTAAGACACTCCACCACTCTTTCCGCCAAATTCAAAATGTATGAATGGCGCAATTCAATGTCACGCTTTGCCTCGTTACCCAAGCGAAAAAATTCTGGAGAGCAGTACCATCCAGACATGATCTCGAGGAAGACCTCTGCAAAAAATATAATTAATTATATTTATTTGACAATTCTAAAGTGCTTATACTGACCTAATTAAAAAAAATCATATTTTCATATTAACAAACATATTTAGAATATGAGACATTTGAGATTTAAACCATCGCGTTCAACCACTCTTTCACCACCAATGTCATCTACTCTTAGTGCAGCAATATTTTCTTTCATTTATAAAAAAATGTATTTACAAAGTAAGTATTTTTTTTCTGACTGAGATTTGGCACACGGTTAAATTATAATCAAGTTTCGATGTTCCGTGTAACGTTAAAGATAATAATTTTAAGTGATTTCTCGCCTGCTTCAAGAACAAACAAAGTGTGTGGTATAACGTATTATTATAATAATGTGTTAAATAATTGAATAAAATGTATACTTAATGGTTAAAATATCAGTTGTAAATAACACGGATGAGGCCATAACTGAAATTAACTTTTATAAAATTGACTTTCATATAGGTAAATATTTGTACTTTCGAAAAACGATAAGTCTTATATTTTTATAGCTTCACGCTGTATTGTGTGGTCCGTACCTATAGCAGTAGCTCTGTAGGCAGAGGGGTTAACTAATTTCCAATTGCTATCCATATTTCGAGATTTTGGGTGTTGAGTGGCGAAGCTCTGGGTGGGAATCGAACCAACTACTGTTATATAGTAGGTATACCTAAAAATATTAAAATATATAATATACGGGTAAGGATAAAACAAAGTCACTCATCATTGATATACGCTTATTACGTCTTTACTACGCAACGGGTTTTAATTCTGTTTTCAATAACAAACGAGAGGTCAAAGAGACACAAAACATTACTGTAGTTCAATCGAGCAAAACTGTGAACACAACTTTTAAACCTGTAAATCAGCTTCACGCTGTATCCCGCACACAGCAGAGTAGGCAGAGGGAACCTAGTGTTAAGACATTCCGTTCCCCACTTTCTGCCGAATTCTGGAAGCATTGGGTGTTGGCAGGACTCAACGCCGCTCTTTGCCTTGACACCAGAGCGAAGAAATGGAAATATAAATTTATGTAAATATTTCATCTCCTCGAGTGGGGATCGAACCCACAACCAGTTGGTTTTACTGTCAGACTTTGTGCCGCCACAACTGGCCTCTTAACTCTCTCAACTAAACCTGTAAACATCACTTATTTGTTCACCGCTGCTATTATCATCATTGCAATATAAACAAATCGCCACTTTTCACAAAGGTAAGAAGTAAGGTCAATTTTAAGCATCAAGGATCAAACTTCGATCTTTTATCGACCTCTGACCGCGGCGGTACATTATAGATCACTATATCGGCCCTAAGATAACAGTTGTAGACAATCTTTAAAATTAGTTATAAGTCTAAAGAGATGCTCTTTGATCAAATAGCGCTTGTGACTTATATTTACACTTAAAATAGAAAATAAACATATAAATTGACTTTAAGTTTATTATATCTGAATTTGTATTTTAATTTTGAAAATAATGCCTTTTGAAAAAAAATCTATTTATTTGTATATTCCTATTTGTCTTACTGTCAAATCGTCCAAAAATAAAAATAAAATATATACATATATATAGTTTCATTTAGGTCATCAATACAACTTTTGTTCATATACAACTGTACGTGGTAACACTTAAAAAAATTTGAAAATAGCCCAAAATGCAGTGAGTACTGCTATTCAATACGTAATATTTGAACTCCTGAGATAGTTGGAGAAAATGTCTTGACGCTAGGTTCAATCTGCCTGATCTATTCGCGTTATATAGTGTTAGGCTAAAATAAAAACCGGATAAATGGGAGTCGGGCTCGCCCCCGAGGATTCCGTACAAAAATTGAAGGTCTCGAGCTTTTTGTGAATGAATTTAAAGCTTACCTTAGCCAGAACTCTTTCATCTGTAACGGCTTTAAAACCAAATTTTGCCCCCCGGAAACTGTACATTTGTGGGTAAATCATAAAACATAATAGCCATAAGGCTATTATGTTTTATGATTTACCCACAAATGTACAGTTTCCGTTTTTTCCTGAACTACCTGTAGATGCTAGATGTCAAATTTCATAATTCTAAGTAAATCGGTAGTATCCTACTAATTTTAAATCTCTTTACAGTGTCGAAATGTGTTTTTTTGCTATATAAACAGTCAATTTTTTTTAAGAAAATGTGGAAATACGTTTTTTTAGGAAAAAACAGTAGACCTGAGTATATGGTTTGAATTTCAACTCGATATCTTCAAGCGTTCCTGAGATAAATGCTCTTGACAGACAGACAAACAGACAGATGGACGGACGGACGGACAAAGTGATCTTATAGGGGTTTCTTTTTTCCTCAAAAGATACAGAACCCTAAAAATTATCTTTTTTCTTTTTAAGTTAGTTTTAAGCCGGAGGTTGTCGTTTTGTTACGCGTTCGCTCTGGATATGAAGGTAAGCGCGGGGTTCAATTTCGCCACTCATCACGCAATGTCTCAAGAATTCGGCGGAAATTGGTGAACTGAAGTGTGTGTTTTAATAGGAATGAAGTTTCCTAACATTAGGTTCCCAGGTTACATCTGCTTACCTTGCTATGTGCGGGATACAACGTGAAACTAAAAAAAAGGGACAAACTTAAATTGAGTGTACGATAAGTAACATTTATAAACGAAAACATATCCATCCATACTGCAACTGCAAAACTTAAGTTAATTCGATCAATTTTAATCATGAAAATGCACATAAGAGAAATATTTGTAATCACTCTGCATTAAGCTATCTATGGACCCATCTGCTCCATTTATCTCTACCTCTTACACTGTTGAAATACTTAATCATAATACCAACGCGATAAGCAATTACTTCGAGATAGTGTTGACACAGCCTAGCAATTACAGATATTAAATTGTCCAAAGAGTGTATAGAAGTTTGTAATATTAATGTGTTTACGTTTAAACTTTAAGATGCTTATCAGGAGCAGAAATTTATAGTACTCTATAAGTAATTAATGCCATCGCAACGCAGTGGTGAAATTTAAAGCCCATTAAAGATTCATTGAGTTATTTCTTTTAAAATTCTATTTTAAATTCTCATTCTCAATTTCTCATTTTTAAACAAATTTTATCCGAAGTCATTTCCCTGGTACGGTGAAACAAAATGTAGACTTGTATCTCTTTAAAGTTAGTAATTCTCTCTGTCATATGAAATAGAAATGTGCTGGTAAAATAAAGAATACATACTGTCTGTATTAATATTTTTTGTTGTCCTTTTTGTTTTACCCATGCTTGCTACCTTGATCATGAAATACATAACTCCGTTCCGTAAGATACTTGCATACGTTGTAAACTTCTAGTTAATAAAAAAATATTCTTATTTTCTTGTCACGTCAAGATGTATAACAATAGCTTTAAAAATCGACATAGAAAAGTTTTAACAAAATATAATAATTATTATTAGGCCAAAAATTATATCTATTAATAACCGAATTTTTACATAGAATATTAACATAAAATTCTCACATTCTTCTAATCAAATATATGGAAAGTTATAAAATCAAGAAACAAAATGTGCAACATATTACTGATATAAATATTAATGAAAGAAAAAAAAATAAAGCCTTCTCTTCGTTTAGGACGTATTGACAGAGGAATTACGGGCGTCTGCTAATAGTGAATCAATCCTGTAATTGCTAAACGAGTTCGCTTGTAATTCTTGCAATCAACTTGTCGTCTATGATAAAACGCCAGGTGCGGTGTCAAGCACTTTGTTACTGATATAATTTATAATTTTTCTTCATTTACTAACTAAATTAGTTGTAAGTTGGATGTGTAAATGGACAAAAATAAAAGATTCAGATGTTTTTTTTTTCTGTTTTAGCTAATTTAGTAGAGGTTGGATCATCCTATATCCTTTGAGGATAACAAATGTTGTTAATAAATGGTTGATATGATTAAGCTGCGGTTGTCGGTACTGTAGAAGAATATTATTTAGTAAATTTTGATAAATCTTTTAATTTTTTAGAATGGTAAAAAATAATTAAGGCTTCAAATATACACACTACACTACACTATAAAGTAAAAATGGAAAAATGTTTTCCGATAAAAGATTTGAACTAACAACTTACTGATTCGTAATTTCAGACGTCGTCATAACCGCGCCACTATAGCTTTATCTAAGTTTAGGTGCCGAAAAATTCATTAATACCATCGTGTAACAAATTTTAAATGATTTAAGAAAAATAACAAAATATTGTTATTTTTGGAAGCTTTTAACTTTTATGGTTTGGCAAAACGAGGTTAATTCTATGTTTCTCAATTCATTAATAAAATAAAAATCCATATTTACAAGGACTTTTATTTGCAAACGTATAAATTATGTTGTAAGTCTAGAGTTGGGAAAATGGCGAAATTGTAAATAATATTCGTCACTTGGGTATTTTTTGACGCCCACTCGATCATTAACTGACATAGAAATGAATATGCGATTCTTATGAGATTTGAAATAGAAATATTTTCTTTTATATATATACATCAGTGCTACCAGACGTCCCGATTTTGGCGTTACGTCCCCAATTTTTGGCCAAAATTAAATGTGTCGAACGAGACAGGCAAAGTACCGCGTTTTAAGGATTATATCAACTGTATGAAATCTTTTTTTCATTTCTTTAATAATTTACTTAGTTTTTTGCAATTACAGAGAAATATAAGTAAGTAAAGTACTAAGTAATGTTTAATCGCTCTGAAGACTTAACTGCATTACTCTATAAAAAAACTATTGCTATCACCATTGGAAACTTTTGTTTAAAACTCAAATAAATCGATAAGTATACATTTTTACTTATTATTTATAATATTTTCTATGTCCCGCATAACATGCCAAAACAAAAGGTCGCGTTGACTCCCGCTCAATATGCAATTTCTCTTATATAGAGTACGGAGTGTGTTTAGTGACATTGGCTTCACTCCTCCTATCATGCTCTATGTGGATTTCACCGTAAAGCTATAGTATATAATAATAAATTTAAAAAAAAAAACAGTTTCACGCTGTATCCCGCACACAGCAGGGTAGACAGAGGGAACCTAGTGTTAAGACACTTCGTCCCCCGCTTTCTGCCGAATTCTGGAGGCATTGCGTGTTGAGTGGCAGAACACAACGCCAAAGAAATGGAAATATAAATTTAAGTAAATATTTCATCTCCTCGAATGGGGATCGAACCCACAACCAGTCGGTATTACAGTCACACTTCATGCCACTGCGCCACGACTGACCTCAAATAATAATGGTATATAATAATAATAAAGGAATTTTTGAAAGTACCGATATTACTTTAAACATTACTTAAGATAACGCATTTTGCAAGTTAAGTAAAATAAACAAATATTATTGTAACAGTCAAATGAAATACGTATTATGTTTAATATGTTTATTGTAAACTTTCCGTACACTGTTGCACGGTGTGTCTACATTGAGAATAACTAAATTAGTAGTACAGCGCCGGATATAGGAAACTTTACGTTTCAAAACAAATAGTTTAAATCTTGTTGTGTAAATTAATAGTAGAGTACTTATGATATATTCACGGCATACTAATACGTGGAATATTATTTTATTACAAAAGACCACATTGACACAGAAAAGCTCTGATAAGCATAGTTTATTATGATAATGGTTGCTAGTTTCTTAAATCCTGTAGATGTGAAAATTTATGAAAATAGATGTTTTTTCCACTTTTTCGACATACAATAACAATTGAACAGATTTAGATGAAACTTTACAGTAATATAGCTTATACACAAGAATACCAGAGACTAAAATTTATGTAAATGTAGAATATGCTTATAATATAACAATAAGATTAAGCTGGCAAAGCCGCTTTTGGATCGCTAGTCATAGGAAAAATAAAGATAACTTATTTACTGACAACCTGGAATGGTTTTAAAATGATTTAGTAGTAATACTTAATTGCCCCGCGGGCGAGGCGAATCGAACCCACACCCAGCGCGTTTACAGGCAAATGCTGCTCCATTGCGGCAAGACAACCTATGATTTTTTTAGCTTCACGCTGTATCCCGCACATAGCAGGGTAGGCGGAGACCTGGCAGAACTCAGCGCCGTATTTTGCCTCGTATGCGGACTGTATGCGGGATACCGTGTGAAACTGAAAAAAGAATAAGCAAAAAGTACCGACCCGTGTCTTTAATAGATAAATAAGAAAAAGGAAAAAAATATCGAATACATTTTTTCCTTAGGAGGTAAGATCATAGGTTCTTATCAGATAACTCTAACAAGTTTTCATACTATGCTTATAAGATATAAAGCAAAATTAATTAATATAAATAATTATATTTAAAAACAGCACATACAAAAAACTTCCTGTCGCATAGTAAAAAACATGAGTCAATTAATATGTCGCCTACACTTTTAACGTGTGATTACATTCTTAGTTCAATAATAGGTAACACCTGGCTTATAAAGTCGCAATAAAACTTTGATATATTATATTATTTACGGTTTTTTTTTATATTTAAGACCTTTGTTCGAGATGTGATTAATTCTGTATGATGATTGTGAGTGGGGCTGTTGTTTCATTAGGGGTCCATACCGTTTAAGAAAAAAAGGGACCCTTATAATATCACTTTTTTGTCCGTTTGTCTGTCTGTCTATAGCCTTTATCTCAAGAACGCTTGGAGATATCAAGTTGAAATTAGAACTATATACTCAGATCTACGGCCCTATGATTTTTTTGAAAAAAAAATCTACATTTACTTAACAAAGATATAGCCGTTTATATTGCAAAAACGCGTATTTTGACACTATAAAGGGAAACAAAATTAATACGTACTTCCGGTTGACAGCTACTAGTTCAAGTGAAGCATACAATGAAATGGCTCTGGCTAAGCTCACCTTGAATTAGAATAAGCTCGAGATCTTAAATTTTTGTACGTAACCCTCGGCGGGCAAGCCCGACTCGCACTTGTCCAGTTTTTTGTTGTAAATTTCTAGGAATATTTTGCGGATCTGAATATCAGAAAAAGAAACATAATGGAAAGTAAATAAACAAAAACAAATTCATCTATGATTTTTTTGTTAGTTTTTATTCATATATTTAAACAAATACAAAAACTAATAGTGGTCACATCATTATTTGATACTAAGTGTTTAAGTGGTTAGTTAAGTGACTCGGGGCATTGGAGACTAGTGTACAGAAGTAGACTAGTGTCTTCTTCTGTACAGAAGGACGTTCAAATTTAAATACACAAACTAAGTATCAACATTTCACTTACATCTAACAAACAACATATTGCTTATTTACGATTTTAATTGCAATTAATTCAATAAAAATGCCAAACGCATCATCGCACGTATGTCTATTGCATGCGCGTATGCATAATGTATGTGATTTAAATCAACCGACTGACATGAATATCTGGCGACATGCAGATGAGATCGCATACAACTTGCTTCTCATTCAAGTCGATCGAAATTGTAGAGACGGAATAAATAAATATACCTCTTTTTTATCGTTTTCTCCTTATTTGAGGATGTAGAGCAGCGGAACAACGTCAACAGTAAACACTTTAGTTATATGTGTGATCATAACAAGAGGGAATGAATTATCTTCAATTATGTAAGACAACCCGAGACAATAGGTTATATAACTCAGTAATGGGAGAGTGAGAATAGAGTATTGACACTCTGTTCTGTTCTGTCTGCCTACCCTGCTATATGCGGAAATCAGTGGAAAGTTCAAAAAGAGGGTAAACAAAAACACTTTAGTAATATTCGAGGAGAATAGAATTTCTAGCAATTAGTTTACTCAAGTACATTGAATATGTTGGACGTTGGCGCCTAATTATTCTTTATATAAATAAAATATATTTTTATGTAAGTACAATAACTTATATATAAATAAATATACGATACAATTCAATAACGTGAAAAAAAAAACCCAGTAAACCAAACCTGAAGTTTCTTTAGATCGAAGAACAATAACTGAAATTAGATATTATCGACATATAAATATAACATGAGGCTTAAACGATTCTTATCATTTGAAGAAATCTTATCAAAATCAATTGATTTAATGGAGCCTTCACTGTGGTCAATAAATATGTCACTGTATAATATATAATGGGGAAGATAATAGCTCTAAATGTCATCTTTGTTACTAGATGTCAAATTCTATTCTCGGTTAAGGTATATCTATATATTTTTTTTAGTTACTAAGTGACTGACAGATACCACACAGACGAAACTATGAACTTAGAAAGTTGAAATTTGGTATTTAGAGATAGGTACCTACCTAAACTATCTACACTCACTAACCGGAGAGTGTAGGGGAGTACTAAGGAAGGGTTTCGGTAAAATTAATACGGAACAGAAATTAATACGGACGTAAAATAACAGGACTTTTTACTTTACCTTTTAAAGTGCACACAAACAAAGTTTTGAGCAACGACTAGTGTGACAATATGACGACATATTAGTTATCGATTCGATGGGTTATTATTTAAATTAATATCATATATAATTCATTCTGGATGATTCAAGTTGCTTATTGCATACAAAATTATTGTTTTTCTTTAAAGTAATAGAAACATACAGGCAATTACAGTTCGCCATGCTTAAGCAGAGCTATGTATTTGTGTGACTATCTCTAATACGAGAGGCAGAAAAGAACTTTTGAAATTAAATTTATAAGTGGATCAATCAATATATATATATATATATATATATATATATATATATATATATATATATATATATATATATATATATCATTTCTTTTACTATCGTCATAATTTTCACTGTCGTCTTGTGTCGTTTGAGTTAATAATGAATCGTCCCGTTGTATCGTCAAGAACAGCGTTGTTTCTACGATATTTTTTCTTTTTTAATTGCTTGGTCACACACAATTTTCCATTTTTATATAGTGATTCTCTTTCACTTTTAATAAATCGAAGACAAAACTAGATAAAATTAAATATGTGACGTTGCTATCAGTGCCATAGGTGTAAAAAAAACAGTATATACCAGTTTAGGCCAAGCAAGTCACAAGGTAAGTGAAGTGGCGACAAATGCAAAACTCAGCTTAGAACTCGGCATAGACGTATGTAGAGATATTTTTGAGGGGAACTGAACTTTATCTTTGAACTGATATGCTCTTGTTAAGGCTTTTTCTTTAAGTTTTCAGGGTAATTTTTTGTTAGTAAAATTCTGTAGTGGGCACAAGATTATTTTGGGGTTGACGGACCACCCGGCCCCCCTGATTCCTACGCCATGCCTCGCGGACTGAACAAGATATAAGTTTACAAAAATTAAGGTATTATTGGTTTTTTGAGTCGTTGCAGACCAATTGAGAATAACTTTGAGTGTGAATTAGCTTCGTGATTTTGGATTTAAATGTCAATTTTTATAGATAATATAAGTTAACTATACAAGTAACAGTTTCTATAGCTATTTCTTTGTTATTGTAAGACAAAACGTGCAATGTGTACAGAAAGGCTTTTTTTCATCTTAATATTAGGCTTTGCTCTATAAAATGCAGGGAAGCAGAAAGACACAGAACATATTCTTTTTATACTTTAAATTGGCACTCACCCTGTCACCTGACATTATCAACTTGCCACCTGTATACGGTATCGAGCTATCCCTTATGAAGCGCATGTAATAAAGATCTAAGGACATCCCATTTTGATCAGATAACATTTCAGATCGTCACCATAGATATGACGATATTTGAAAGTATAAAATGTTTGGACAGCAAGGAATCTTACTATGATGTTAGTGTCCGATTACAAATTCAATCCTATATTCATTGCCATAAAGTCCAATTTCAATCGAAATCATTATAGTTGTGACTATTTCTATAATTTGATACAGGAAAAAGAACTTTAATATAATGTATATTTTGGTCAAAATTGCGTAGCATCATGTTTCTCCCTCATATCGAGTTTCGCACGATTGATCGGTAGTATTTTTTGCGGAGATTTTATTTATAAAACAATTGAACGTCGATGCTGTAAATGCACCTACCATTGGTTCGGAGTAAAAACTATTGGAAAATCATAGTCTGTGTAGGCAATGAATTTAAATTCTAATTATTGTTTGTTTCTTGTTAGCGCTTGGTTGCATATAATTGCATATACATATGTACCTATCTATACTACTGCTAGCTGTGTGTAGCGATCTGCGTTTGTTATTCGAAATGATAGTGAGTGGTTAAGAGTGGCTTATAAATGTATGTATGTATGTATAGTTATTACACGTAAATGCTATGATTATAATAGTATAAAAATATTCTTTCGTTTAAATTTTAAATTCGTTAGATAAGTTGCCGATTATTGGGGTAGTCGTAGCGTTGTGTGACAGCGTCATGGTCATCGTTGTGGATTCGTTTCTCATTTAAGGGGATGAATATAAATGAAAATTATTTTACTTTTCTCCGCGCTGGTAGGCAGAGTGCGGCGTTGAGTCCGCCACTCAATATAATGACATAATATCTCGAAAATTGGAGAGAGGATCTCGAGAATTGAGCGAAATGTAGATGTAACACTAGGTTCTTTCTGCTTATCCTGATATGAGGCAAAAAGCGTCACACGTCCCCACTTTCCACCGAACTCTGGAGGCATTGTGTTGTAGTGTAGTGTAGTGGTTGTAGTATCCTATGTATGTAGATACAGAAACGCCAAATTAAAAAGGTAATTTTTACAGCCGCCTCACTACGTAAACTTACTTTTGTGTCTATAATCTTATCTACAACCATGGCGTGCGATAAACGGCAGATAGAAGCTATCGTTGGAGTTTTAGAATAATTTTGAATAAAAGATTTTTCCCCTTTATTATTTATTAGATCCCCATTTACCTATACACTGTCCGTATTTTTAATATCGATTGTTTAATATAACATACTTTTTTTTGTACCTTTAGCTGTATCCCGAAATGCGATAAATATATTAATATATATAATTTTCAATCATATCATAATATTTACTTAAATTTAAGTTTCCATTTCTTCGCTCTGTTGTCGAGGACAAGCGCGGCGTTGAGTTCTGCCACTCAACACGCAATGCTTCCAGAATACGGCAGAAAATGGAGAACGGTGTGTCTTAACACTAGGTTCCCCCTGCAGTGTGCGGGATACAGCGTGAAGCTGATTTATTTTTATTTTTTTAATTTTCAATCATTTATTACAGCAGTGTTATTTTAACAGCTCACCGAGAAGTCACAAGGAATCTGAAGTGTCGGCATATAATTGTCAGTTCATTAAATAAATATTCTTAAATGATATGTGGACGTACTTAGTTAAATTACTGTTGCCGCTCGATTCTTATTATTATTATTAAGATAACGATAAAATATTTCAATGAGCTTATTTAAATTTTGTATAAAAAATTGTATGTGTTTTTGTAAATAAAGGGCATGAGTAGCCAAATAGTTAACATACATAGGTTCATATCGTTAGTTTGAAATTCTTATGCAAAGAATACATATTTTTTTCGAATTTGAGGCATTGCGTGTTGAGTGGCGGAGTTCAATGCTGCCTACTGTCCTGGCTAGAGTGGGGAAATAAAAACAATTTATGTCGCCGAGTCCGACGTTGTTTCACTGAGCTACTGGTGTAATTTCAATGGCTTGATGTAAGGTGATTGGTGGTGGTGATATTCACACAAAAGCAGCTAGTTCAAATCTTGCCTAGTGGTAAGTTAAAAGCATTTTACAATAATTTAACTGGCTGTGAGGCCAGTTGTGACGCAGAGGCACAAACTGAGACTGTAAAATCGACTGGTTGTGGGTTCGATCCTCACTCGAGGAAATGAATTATTTATTTACAATTATATTTTCATTACTTCGCTCTGGTGTCGATGGAAAGCGCAGCGTTGAGTTCAGCCACTCACTACGCAATGCCTCCAGAACTCGTCGGAAAGTAGGAAACGGAGTGTCTTAACCCTAGGTTCCCTCTGCCTATCCTGCTGTGTGCGGGATACCGCGTGAAACTGATTTAATATTGAATTATTATTTTTATTTAACTGACTGCTTTGGTAACAAAGCGAGGCGATGATATAGATGGCACACTAGGTTCCTTTTGCGTACCTTGCGGTATACACCGTGAATGAACCAACTTTTCATATCTTAGCAGATTTTCTTATCCCATACAACTTAGATTATTTCATATTGGGATAATAACTTTAACCAACTGTTCGGTTGGTATAGTACATTGTCATAATGCATCGATACGTCAGCGTTTATGTGACGGATCATTAAATCATTTGCCCAATAAATATTTCACCTCATGTTTCATAATAAACCTCATACAAATGGGTTCAGCCGTAACGTTGTGATGCCGCTATATAAATGCTAAATGGTTTTATTGGAGATACTTACATGAGGAAAGGTCTTAAATTTTACTGTGTTACTCGATGACGAGGTAAAAAGGACTAATGTGTTGTAATATTTGTATTGTGCTTGAGTTTTTTTTTTTAATATCTTCCAGAGTCTGATTTGAACTTACAATCATCACGTTCTGCCAGGTAATTGCCGATTGTACCGGGTCAGTATCGATTGACATCCATACCTATATTATAAATTCGAAAGTAACTCTGTCTGTCTGTCTGTCTGTCTGTCTGTCTGTCTGTGCCGCAATCAGGGCCAAACCGCTAATTCAATTGTAATAAAATACTCATACAGAGATATTTGAGGGTCTTCGGATGAACATAGGTTACTTTTTTTTCTCATATTTGTAATATTGTCGATATATACTAATATATTAAAATATTTTTCAATTTGACAGGCAATTTATTCCGCCATGTTAATAACAACCGACCGTTGCTAAGCAACGGTTTGCAAAGTTTATTTGTTGTTATAAGCAAACGTCACCCAAAATGAGCTTAACGCATACATGGCGGGCGCCGACTCAACCTTATGAGATACATAAAAATAATGTTTTACAAAAATATTGTCCTTTAAATAATGTTTAAAAAAGTCCGCGATACACATACCATATTTATCTCTGAAGCTTGAGCAAAGTAACACAGTAACAACAAGTAACCATTTTAATTAATTTACTTATATTTATCGGGTTTTTGTTGTATGTATTTTCTATAACTTGATATTGATCTTTATGAAAATGAATATAATATTCACTTTTAGCATTTCATCTAGATTGAAATTATAGTTCACTGTATAACATTCTAATAAATAATTAAGGAGATGTCACTGATTCGAAATAACCTAGCCTACGAGCGGCATAGTATGACCGACGCGAACGGGCAGATGACTTTGACGGTTTTGTAAATTTTCATACATTTTCGAACTACTGTTAATTTTTATGTAATTATTTGCTGTTTATAATTAATTTATACTATTCTTTGGTTCTTCGCTTATTCGAGGAGCAGATTAGTTAGATTTTCATAAATTTCTTGGTGTGGTGTAAGTTGCGGCCCTGCGCGGCATCCGTATAATATTATTTAAGTATTAAGGAGAGAATTGTTGGTTATTTCATCTTAGTTGGATGGTTATCTATACCGTTGTTATACACTTAATAAATTGTGGTTTTAGTTTTTTGGGATTTTATTTGATATTGCTCGCAAAACTTATCATATTTAATGTAGAAAGGACTTTAGTTATTTCATATAGTATCTATGTACGTGCGCAAGGAAAACGAGTAAAAAGAGTTTTCCGGGTAAATCAGTAAAATCGATCACTGAAAGTCCAATAAAAATTAGTTCAGTTATTCTGGATATTAGCTCGGGGAAATAGAAAGACAGACAGAGACAAAATTATTAATAATGTAGCTGGTTTAGTTTAGTTTATTAATATTTTACTATGGTTACGTCTACTGATATTTTTTTCATTTAAATAAGTTAGATATTTTCAAAAACAATTTCCTAAATATATCTATAAGCATTCGTAAAGTTTAAGCGAGGGAAGCCGCGTCCGGGTCCGCTAGTAGTAACATAAATACATTATTTAACAATAAAAAATGCTGTTTTTCACAAACCCCACCGTCTACTAACATATAATACTTGCAATTTTTTCACACATTTGTATTGTGCCATTTTGTTAGACACTCTCCACATTTTGCAATGGAAATGGAAATTATTTTTGTTGCTTATTATTAATAATAGATTTTTTAGGTCAGATTTTGTAAGCTAAAAGTATACTTACTTAGTTTTATTTTCTAGGCACACATTTAATATTCATAATATGTGGTTCTCTTATATATTTAGATATATAATTGTCGTTCATCAAATATTTTTCAAGCTGATTTCTTTAAGTATTTTAACGTTTCTCAAAACGTACAACTTAAAAGGAAAGGACTCGTCTTTTTATAATAAGCTTTCAAACTAAATAAACATACATTTAAACATAGTATATGTTTTCATCCGCAAAAAAGATCGATCGATCGACTTTTCCGAAGATACCGATAGCCATCTGAAATATTTCAACAACATGTCAACTGGTCGGTAACAGCGGGACATTGCTGGCAACAGTAGCATAATATACTGGGCAAAGGCTAATTAATATCGATTTTTATTCTAATTTTTTGCGACCACCCTATTTTGTCACTGTCGGTGGTCCAGAAGATATATATAAGCTGTAATTAAGGATTACTTTTGGTTAAAAAAATATTTGTAATGATATTTTCATAAAAATATGGGTCGTATCCTTTTTTAGATACTTTTCAATATGGAGAATGAATATCATTAAAACACATGCGATAGTTAACTTAACTTAGTTTCACATTGTATCCCTGGCGGGGAAGCCAGGGAGAACGTAGCGGTAAACGTCTCTCTGGTCTGGTCTCTGTATGCCTGTTTCGCCTCGTCCATTGTCATCAACCTCTTAATATATGCCCTGACCCCGTATATCCTACGATGAGATGGTGTCTCCACAGCATGAGATGGTGTCTTGTGGAATCGCTATATGAAATATTTTTATATTTTGTTTATAATTTCATTTTTCGAGTATTATTAGATAGAACAAGGCCTTTCGTTCCGCTTCAACACGCTGCTCTTCTGAATAGCTGAAAATACTTAGCAAGAGTAGTGATACATGTAGGGTGTATAAAAAATGCAGTTATTTTACGCTTGAATGATTTACATACGTACTCGTATATGTTTCACTAGCTATTTGCTATTAATATATTTCATGTATTTTTAACATACATCGAGTTTTACGTACATCGAGCAGGGAGAACCTATTGTGAAAACACTGCGTTCTCCGCTTATCTATTTAATATTATTTGTTGATTCTATGATACCAGTCTGGAGCAACGTCTGGCTACTAACGCGATGGTTGGATTAATTCGACCCCATTTGGAGGGATTCAATATTCCTATTTCTCCGCTCTGGTAGACACTTAACACGCCATGTCTGGAATTCAGGTTGTAACTGAAGAATTTGTATGAAGAGTGTCTTCTCTGTTTACTCTGCTATATGTGGGGTAGCCCAAAGATTATCTTCATCTACCAAAGCTTGATATTTTTGCTAAACTAATAAAGCGTAGGCATAACTTAGATACAAATTTAAATGTAACAATTACTAAGTTACCAATACATTTACCTACCAACAAGCACATGAAATGTAAAAGCGCAATTTCTAAATAAACACAGTACGTACATAACACGTCCAATAATTTTCGCAAACAGCAAAATAATTCTCTCTAAATTAGCGACGAGACAACGCACTCAATTTACGTTCGAACTGGACTCAGACAATACAACGGCTACAAGAGTGAGCACTACCGCGCATTACGCATTCTGCACACGATCACATCTTGAAATAACAAACAAATGAAAATCTGAGCTGTTATCTGTCCATTGGTCGCTTCCAGCTGAACCTAAAAAGCTCTCTCTTTTACTAACCCGCAATGTAATCCAATCGAAAGCTTTCAACGTTCAAGTTTTAAGCTCAGCAATACGAAGTCCGACACAACCGTATCGCCCTAGATAAAACGCATTTTCTTATTGTACGTTTCCAGATAGCCACCACAATGCACTTTGAATATTACTAATTAGGCTTATGAGCCGGCCATTGTTGAAAGAATGAGATTGTTATCTCCTGTCCGCTAAGATTTGCGATGCTTTGTCGGTTCTGCTTTTGTTTCACGAAATATTATATAGGTAGTTGGTTTATAAATAGTTTATTACGATTGCGACATTCGTTTATTTGGTGTTATCTGATTTTCAGGAATATTTTGCGTTTTCTTCGTGTCAAATTATCTGATGTGATGTATGATTTGAAATATAATTTTCCTTTTGTATGATTGTTGTAGATAAGTTTAATTTATTTATTTTTACACTAAGGGGCCGTTCAAGTATTACGTAAGCACTGTAGGGGGGCGGGGGTGGTCTTGGGTTTGCTTATTTTTGACGTTTTCAATGAAATATTTGTAAGAGGATTGCTTATTTTTGATGACATAGGGGAGGGGGGGGGTCAATAATTGCAAAAAACTGCTTACGTAATACTTGAACGGCCCCTAAGTTTTTTTGAGTTTTCACGCTATCGACGATTCACGATATCTATGCCTTTAAATAAAGTAAAAATTGCGAACAGTAGGTATATCTAAGTTACTTGTATGAAGAAAAATTTTGTGGGTTCGATCCCCACTCGAGGAGATGAAATATTTTCTTAAATTTATATTTCCATTTCTTCGCTCTGGTATCGAGGCAAAGCGCGGCGTTGAGTTCTGCCACTCAACACAGAAAGTGGGGAACGGAGTGTCTAAACACTAGATTCCCTCTGCCTACCCTGCTGTGTGCGGGATACAGCGTGAAGCTGATTTATTTTAAGAAAAAAAAAATATTTATATTTAACGGTACGGTTAATTTGCGACTCAATAAAAATCTATAAACAAGATACAGCATTGATTCTGGTCTACATATAAAAACACTAAGCAATGGATATGCAAGCGAAACTCATAAAAGTCCGCCTTAAAGTTGTAAATGTAATAATATTATTTAATATAAATTACTGCTTTTGAAGATATTTTTTTTTTCTTTTTTTTGCCCCTTTCAAACGGAGGCTAGAATTCATATCACGCTATGTTGAAATTTTTATAAGTTTTCTAAAAAAAATATAAATCAGATATGATTCCAGCGCCAGTACATTTATTTATTATCAAATACAACACAAAGTAGCACAAATCTCATAATATATTTTATTAGAGCACTCCACTTATAGAATTGGCAGAAAAAAAAATATATTACCACGTTTTGTCATTAGATAAAAATCAACATTTTGTGCTTATTGCACAATGGCTTGTAGCGTTTTATGTTAATAACACAAATGTAGACGTGGGCGGGATGTCGAAACTGACTAATCTTGCCGTGGGCCGTGGCGAAAAAAAATGCCAATTTTAAATTATATACGCTACCCACATCAGTCGAAATCACTTCTTTATCTAACTTTTATGCTTCTATATTGTTAATTACTTAATTACTGTAAAGTATCGATTTTTTTGTATCGATTGTCGCCCACTCGTTAGCGCTGATTTACATGACAGAGGATTTAGGGTTTTGATATCATTGAGATGTACCATATCAAAAAAATATTTTAAGACGTTGAGCTCTGCCACTCAACACGCAATGCCTCCAGAATTCGGCAGAAAGTGGGGAACGGAGTGTCTTAACGCTAGGTTCCCTCTGCCTACCCTGCTGTGTGCGGGATACAGCGTGAAGCTGAGTTTTAAAGTTTGAACTTGGTTGTATTCTATATCTCCAAACTCTCGGAAACTGTAAGCGAGTAGCCAATAAAACTATTAGAGATAATTCCAATTAAAACAATGGAGTACTATAACACTAGGTTCCCACCGCCTACCTAGAAAATAGACGAGATAAAGCGTGAAGCTGCTTTATTTTGCCCTATAATATAATAACACAGAAAGAAGATGCGTTCGGAAGAATATACAAAAACAAAATACAGGTTCCATTTAAAACGGTATTTCGAATTGTCTCTGAAATCACGTGAAAGCTCGTCAAGTTATCGCATCCATCATTGGAAAGTGCGAACTTGGAAGGTATCGAATAAAAGTGTTTCTGTTTCTTGTTGTTTTGATCCGCCCACACTGATAGCTATAATCTGTTGCACCTCAGCCATATTTACGACTCTTTAGCTTAATTAGTGATCGGCATATACAAGACTCTTCGTATACGAGGAAGTTATATGGTAATAATGTTGTCACGTAAACTTTTTTCTGCTATTTTTAAGTGGTACTTGTCAGTCATTGGTGTTGGAATTATTTTTTAATTGTTGTTGTTGTTGTTGTCTTGCGTTTGAGTAAGAGTAATGTAAAGAAATGCTATATATATATTATATACCTTACGTATATCTATTTATTTATTACGTTTACTAGCAATTATTCAATAGTGAAATAGAAAATAGTAAAAAGTCAAGACAATATGGACAATCATATTTAACATATATGTACATACTAGTATCTTGATAATCAGGATAGTCATGTCAAATTGCAGCGTTCAGATCCATTTGAGAAACGAGAAATAAAGAACAGAGTGTCTAGACACTAAGTTCTTTCTTCCTTTCATTTTTTGCAGGCACAATGCGTGTACACGCAAAATGCGTGTTATAAGATAAAACAATATTACCTTGCTTTATAATATTACAAAGCTAAAAACTACTCTTATATATCAACCGTCGAGTTTGTAGTAGTTTTGTCCTGTGGAATTTAATTTTCCACACAAACTAGCTTACACTTTTTGTCCTGGAAGATAGATGACTTTGGAAAAAACACTAAGTAATGAATTTCAAAGTTGACGTGTTTTCTTTGCAAATATTGCATATCCCTATTTATAATTGTTTCGTCTGTTTTAGTAAAAACAGATTATTGTGCGGCTGGGTAGAGTTCCGCAACTCAAAAATTGGGAGGCGCAAGGGGAACGGAGGGTTTACAGACACTAGGTTTCTTCTGTAGTGTCTGTAAACCCTGCTATGTGTATGATAAATACGTATGATATAACGGATGATTTTGCGTCCGATTTTTGTTTACGCTGTCTGGTTATGAAAATGATATTAAGTATCTAATAAATTAATTTGTTTTATTTCTTAAAGCTTACTTAAGTTTCTTAAATAAGACCAAGCGCAGTTCAGTTGCAGTTAAAATGCAATTCTGTCATATCACAAAATTCCCCTCCTTTCCTTTCCTTCATCTTAATCATAAATAAAATATCATCACATTATTTAAAAAGAACCCGCCAAACTATTTTCCTTAAGATAAATTACAATCGTTTATTATTAACGCGTTCACAAGTGACGGTGTTTCGTGGAAATTAAATTTGGGTAATTATCGCTTCTGTTATATTCTCACATACTGTACGTGTCGTCGCCATAACTCACTGTTAATAACTGCCGGCCTCCTACATCAGTCTTGGGATGCGCATGTCTTTGGTGAGGGTGTGAGTTAAAAGTTAACTACTTATTTCAAGAAAACGTTAAAAATTGTTTTTTGTTGTTTTTAAGATTTGTCGTTTTATTCGATTACGTGGTCGATTGAAAACTCGATTTTTACTCAGCTGAATGATATTGTTAAAATTATTTTGTTTTCTGCTCTGATACAAAGTTTGGAAAGCAGAATGTTTCCTCTGCCGTAGCAGACAAACCGGGCTAGCAGTATCTTATTATCATCACTTAGAAAAATAAATAAATAACTTTTAAAGTAACAAAAGATACAGTAAAAATCTTCTGTAGTTAGGTAAAAAGAACCTGATGATAAATAATTCTCTCTCCACGATCGTCCCATTTTATATAAAAATAGTAATCCAAGTCTTCAATCCTATTATTTAAATAAGTCTCCATTCTCCGCTTACCGTCTGTAGCTTAACGCGCATCATCCCAACGGTTCATTAAGGTACGTGTTTCGGATAATTATGCTCAGATAAAGCAAGCAAATTGTCCGCGAATTACCATTTTGATGAATATCACCGCTGACCCAGATTCACTGACACTTTGATATTCGACACTAGCTGCACTATGTCGGGGAGAACGGGGCTGGTGGTACAGGATTCAGGGAATGATATATGGGGTTATTCTTATATGAAATAAATCTTTGCCTAGGTAAATCTAAATAATCAAGTAAAAAATAAAATAACACTTCGAAACTGGTACCAATCTTCCTTACCTACTATGCTAAAACAACGGTACCGTTAAAATAAAAGATCTTTATCATATGTCCATTTTTCACGATAAATGTATTATTATTTTGATACAAAATGTATTAAAATTAAAGTATTAGTCAATTGATGGACACGTCCAAGTTAAAACATTTTTCCACTTCTTAATAAATTGCCTACACTATAAAATGCATCTCCAGAGTACTCGACGAGAGGAAACGCTTATCTGAAAAGATGAAGAAAAATAGCTAGCGATTTATATTTAGCCTTGCCATAAATATTGCTACAAAGAAAATCTATTTTTTATTATACGTAACATCTATTACTATTAATGTGCTAGCTTAATTTAATATATTAATATAAAACCATTAAAAATATATAAAGCTTATTCGAAGTTGTCTACATTGGCTGTATTAGTCCTTTAAACATCGAAGTCAGTTATCAATATCAGCACGCACTCTTTCTGTGGGAAGTCGATGGGTGAAACAGCAGGTACCTACAATCAATCCGTAGGTTAAATTTATTCATTACCGTAATGGAAAATATCATTTCATACTTTGCCTGGACGCCTCAGGAATTCTATACATTACCGATATATTGTATAGAATATCTGAATCATACAGATTTGCTTATAAAATAATCACTTTAATAATCGCAAACATGGTGAATACATTTTTAACATTTTTTAAAGTGTTAAGTAGATTAAGTGTGGACTTAGGAAAGAAAAATACTTATTTAGAAAACGTTTAAAAAATTTAACGTATGTTCAAACGTATGGCTCAGTGGTCAGAGCGCCTGGTCGGTTTCCAGGAAGCGCGAGTTCGAGTCCCGCTCGTTCAAATTTTTATACATTTTCTAAATAAGCATGGTGAATACAAATAGCGTTGAGATGCTATAGATTTACTTCATAAAATTCGTGAAAAGAGGTGTGGCACGGCACTATGATAATTTTTTATTACTATAATTACTATAAACGTTTGATAACATTAAAAGCAAGCCATAAAATTATTAAGAATAAAACATTTGAGATTTGTGATATTTAAATACATATGTTATTCAATTTTGTCTTAAACACGACTTTTATCAGATACCGTTGTTTTTTCTCAATTACACCCACTTACTAATTATGAATTTAATAGATCCGGTTCTTTCGTTGGATATTTGACACAAAAGTTTAATTTGTACGTTTCCGTTGATTTTACGTGGTTTATCTGTTATTTAATTCTATTATTAAAGATGCTGTTTTGGATAGTGTCTATGGGTGTACGAATGGAAGGTTGAGGTGCCTATCTCAGAATTTATATTAACATTAAATTAGATCTGAAAAACAATTGAAAAAAGCATTACACAAAAAATCCAAGCAATAGCCCCGAGTAAAGTAAATAGATCAAATTTAATACTCTTTCGTCCTCGTAATTTTCGTAAAACCGTATGTAAAATTTTTGTATATAAATTACCTATATACCTTTGAACTGCAGACCACCATCTTTAATTTTTTTAATAATTTCCAATATGCTGCCACGGTGGCCATTCTATAAATTCATTTTATATTATTATTTAAAAATATCTGGGTTACCGAGACAGAAACAATGAAAAGACTAATTACTTGAACAAGACGAGAAATGCTAAAGCCACGTCTTAATTAAAAGCTCGCTAAAGCTGTGATGCCTTGCGACCTGAAATAATTAATATCGGAAAATGTCTTAAGTAGGTACGTATTAAAAATTAATATAAAGCTTATTTTGATATTATAAAATAAGAGAGATCGTGGCTAACGTGCACAAGCGTGCGAATGTACACGCGATAGGTTGTGGGTTCTACTCCTTTTCTTGTGCGTTGTGTTCCTCTCCTTAACACGCAATGCCTCTAAAATTTGGAAAATTGGAGACATAAGTGTGCTAATAATGGGAACGGAGTCTTAAACTAGTTTCCCAGGTTCCCTATACCTACCCTGATATGTGCGGGATACAGCGTGAAGCTAAAAAAACTCAATGAACACTTTATTTTTTTAATACTTCTACCAAAGCTTATCGCATAGATGTGTACGCAGAGAGAAATTAGTGTTAAGACTCAGTTCCGATCCAATAAATCCCCCACTTTCCTTAAATTTTAGAGACACGTGTATTGAATGGCGGAACTTAACGCCGTGCTTGAGTTCGTGCATTCTTGTGTGCGAGGAAATGAAAATAGTGTATTATCTATCAGTAGAAATTAAACCCACAACCGTCGATATTGTAGTAGGCGCTGTGCCGCTGCGCAATGACGGCCTCGGTATTTTATAAGCTAAGCAAATAACACCTTGTCATTCAGTTTTCCAATTTCAGTCCATTTGGAAATATCGTTTCTACAAATTAAATCACAATCAATCTGAGCTTTAAACGTGTTTAAATATAGGTTCATTTTAACTGCTACGACGCTGCATGAGACATTTAATTTCATATAATTTACAAATAATTACGCCAGCTTCTTCTTCTTGCACTAAGTACTAAAATCCTGTTCTCGTCCCATTAGGAATTTCGAAAAATCCTCTCTTTGATTTATAGCGGTTTTTGTGATTTACGCTATTTTAATAATATTTTATATTTTTATTTATGAAGTGAAATTAAATTTCCAAAATTTTGTGGAATAATTGTCCAAATTTATTAACACTTAAGAAGATATACAAAGAAAATAATTTTACACACTCACAGAAGGAAATAAAGAAATTTAAAGAAATACTAAAAGAAATAGATAAGCGAAATAGATACGTATTTGCAAGAAGATAAGGCTTAAAATTGAATACAAGCAATGAGTACAATATTTAAACAAGTGAACGTCGCAAGCGATAGTAGCCGACTCCTTACTCGTAGCTAGCAAGCAGGCTACGTCACGCACAGCAAAAAAACTCGAAACAAGTTTATCTTGCGAATGCGCTGCGTGCGGATGAATTATAATAAATATAAATATTAACAATTTAGTTTTAATCAAATTTGAAAATAGAATGTAGTGTAAGTATATAATATTAATATCGAATGAAATAGGAATTTACATGTATTATTATTATTATTAATTAATTTTGTTAAAAGATAATATTCACTACAGATTCTTCCATTTTTATTTACTTCCGGCATTAAAAAATGGTTGTCGTATACTTTCCCCGTAGAAGTTTTTTTTACATAGTTTGATCATACAGTATATACATAGAGGCGCAGGGGCACAGTGTGACTGTAATTTATATTTCCATTTCTTCGCTCTGGTGTCGAGGCAAAGCGCGGCGTTGAGTTCTGCTACTCAACACGCAATGCCTCCAGAATTCGGCAGAAAGTGGGGAACAGAGTGTCTTAACTCTAGGTTCCCTCTGCCTACCCTGTTGTGTGCGGGATACAGCGTGAAGCTGATTTATTTTATTTATTTCATCATGCAATGTATTAAATCGCTAATATCCATTTATTAATCTAAGTGGCGGACATTTACAAAATTTTTAAAGAGTTATAAATATATAAATCTATCTCTTTTGCTCAAGAAAAGTGTGAAAAGGACGTACAATGTTATAAAACATAATATAAAATTTTATGATATAATTGAATGGACTGTGGATGAAGTGAGAAATCTTTTGTCGTTTATAGTCGAAAATTGATTCCATTTTTTAAGAAAAAATGGGAAAAATAATTTCTATCTTTAAAAGAAAGGCAACGCTTGGTATATGTATAAGTATAGATAATAAATTAATTTTGTATAAAATTTGAACGTAGCAGGACTCGAATCCCGGCCTGTCAGAAACTGTCCAAGTGCTCTAGACAATTAAGCAATATGTTCTTATTGAGCTACGTCGAAATAATTGTGTGATTGTTACTTATATTTGCATTCTTATTCTATGCTACAATATTCTATGACACTACTGGTGTTAAAAAATAGTAATTTGGCATATTAGTAGATTAGGTACGATTGGGGAGCACTAACGGAGAATTCTCTTTTTTTTTCAAACAGAGATTTCCTACGAGAGCGGGAAAAATACGCTACGACGACTACTTCCTTAATAAAAAAATAATCTGGAATGATGAATGCCATTGAAATAATATTCAATGCTTCCTCAATATTCTGCCAACAAAACTTATAACATCTGTCCGTATACTTTATTATAGAATAGTAAAGTATCATTAGGCGAGCGGAGTCGGGATACAATACAATGCGTACAATACACTGTGACAATGTTAATACAGCTCTTATGATGATAAATGCATACGTTTTGTCGTTGCTGGTAGTATGGTTAGTAGAAAAATTATTTCGGTGTATTTTTAAATTTTATAAAAAAAACAACCTCTTAGATTTTTTTCTACTGATATTAGAAAAAAAGTAGTTGATCTAGTTAGTTAGAGGAATAAATGAAAGAAGAAGAGGATAACCGTGAAGCAGTGGTACAAGTGTGTGGCTATAAACACTGTTTGTGTGGTTGTAGGTTCGATCCCCACTCGAGGAAATGAGATATTATTTTAATTTTCTATTTTCATTTTTCGCGGAGTTATGTACCTTCACTCAACATGACAACTCCTTCCGGAATTCGGTGGAAAATAGAGAATGGAGTGTCTTAACACTGGTACCCTCTGCCTACCATCCTGTGTGCGGGATTCAGCGTAAAACTAATTTTTAATTAATAAAATATTTCAAACATATCAAGTCCAACTTAGTTAAATGCTGACCGTACTCGCGTGGCCACATCCGAACAATACGGTTTCTAAGGTGACCACGCCGCGCGAGCGTCCGAGCCCGTACATCATATCTGAAGGATGGTTTTATGTCATCTGTGATTTTGTCACTATTTTACTTTTTTTATTTTTAGATCTTGAAGTTAAATTTAAAATATTTTTAAAATGTAATTTTAATAGCTTTTAGAAAGACAAACTTGGGAGATAGTAAATTAGACTAGCTTTCACCTGCGGCTTCGCTGGTGTGGAATACATGATACATTCTAAGTGCGAGAGGTAACTTTGACCAGAAATATAGTGATTACATCTGGGGTATATAGGGCCTTCTTCGATAAATGGACTAAAAAACAAAACAAAAACAATTCGAACTAGTACTTTAGTTTTAAGATAAGCGCGTTCATCCAAACAAATTCTTAAACTTTATAATATTTGTAATTATAGTACAGATCATTTTACTAAAAAAATATCACTTATAGGTTACCTACTCTTAGAGTTCCACACGTAATAGCAATGATGTTATCTGCGAAAAATGCATACATTCAAAATAATAAATAAATTATAATTTTATAAAATTATTAAATTATTTAATAAGCCGTATATTTGAATTTAGATCAACTTAACAGTCATTCCCTCCGACCCTGAAGATCGTTATTAGAAAAACCATGTAACCTTTAGATAATAATATCGACAAAAACATTTAGAATTTTACAGTTTAGGTAGAAATGCTTATGGCCAAGAGAAGGAATATTTTATATGACACTATATATGGTCGACATGGGGTGGACACACCTGCAAACGGAAATAAATGAGGTCTAGCTAAATGACGATGACCTGTACTAGTGTAAAAGTGTAAAAATAGCTAAGCGTTATGGACATAAAGGTTCATATATACATACATATATTCTTGATGTTTAAGTCGAGTGTTTTATTTGATTTCTGTTAGAAAACAATGTTTTGTTTTGTTTTTTTTTGTTATTATTTCTGTTCTTTTTTTATATTTTTTGTGTGTTTTTGAGATTTGGAAAAGGTACAGTTTAAATCACTCTTTTGTTCAATTTCTACTTATTTAATTTTCATTGCGTCTGTGTATGCGTTTTTTATATTTTCTCACAAATTTAACATTTTGACAAAAATATAAAGCTTATTGTAATAATATTGTAATATCATCCGATACAGACACTTGTGTAAATCTTCAGAAATGATTTAAATAGAACAAAAAGAAACATATTTTTTTAGAGACTAATTTTTAATTAAAAGTAAATTTGTATCCTTAAGTAATTTACCAACATAGTAGTACAATTTAATTTAAACTTTACTTCCATTATCAGATCGGAGTAAACAAATCTCTACGTGTCTATTTAATGTTAATATCGTCTAATATGCATGTATTTGTTTCCTGTTTGCTCGTCACTTTGCCTATCTATGTATTACACAATTTAAAACACCTTTGTGTGATGCTGTTTATGTAGTGGGTGCTCGAGCACTTGTGTGATCCACTTCCTGTGCATGACCTAATTATTAATTAGCTTCAAGTTGAAGTTACTTATTTCTTATTTAATGGAATTTTAGTTTCTTTTTGTATCTGTTATAGAAACACTGCGAGAGTCTGTAATTTAACAAATGGCGCCTTCTAAAACATTTGTATTATAAATATGAACGTTTACTTTGTGTTTCTATTGAGAAAATTATTATAAACGTCTTTTTACTTTTGTATTTGTAACATGAGAGTTTTTCTCAATAAAGGTAAACCGCCTGCGTCTCTAACTTTATGTTCTAAGGCCATGATTAGTTATATTATATTACATATAAATAGATAGAAAAATATCTAGATTAGTCACTTGCAGTCTTGCACGTTCGTCCTTGTGTTTAAGACTTGCCTGCCTGCCGCGTGTTACCTTTAGTTTTATTATCTTTTATATGAACTAGCAACCCACTCGCGGCTTCTCCGCCTTAAAATATCTATGAATATTATAAAAGTATTTAAATAGACAAAAAAAAAAATAACACTATTAGAACAGTCTTAAGTCAGATCGTAATAGAACATGTTTGCCTAATTCAGTACATTATTGCACATTTTGACATTCATCTCTTTTTTTAAAGAGTACTTAAATGTACATTATACTACATGTTACGTGTTGATTTTTTTCTTAGGTACATTTTTCTCAATTTTTTGAGCTACATCACTTCTCTATCTCTAGTATTTCAAGCTCTTTACGTTTCTATTTGTTACTCTGTTACTCTTCTCTCTTGTTACTCTTTCGTTGTGGGTTCGATTCTCACACGGAGGAATAAATTACTTAACCATTGTGATGAAGAATGCGGCATTAAATCGCCGCAACTCAACACACAATGCCTCAAATTCGAGTTTAAAAGATGAAATAAGCTCTGCCATTAGCGGGATACAACGGAACGGATAAAGGGAAGTTAAAAAGGAGCCTTTTGCTAACAAGTAATGCTCTAACGATTTTAATTCACAACCGTCGCGTACGCTAGACTTTAGAACAACAAACGTACTGACGCACGACGACTACTTGTCGCACGAGTTGATACTTAATTTTTAACTTTTTTTCTCATACTTTCACTCTGATCTCATTCTCCTTATATTTTTTATAGTTTTACCGTCATCATTAAATACATCTATTATGCTTTCAGGTCGATATTACAAGTAAATCAACACAAGGTTTGTTCGCGCATGCGTGTGTGCTTAATCAAATACGTAGTAGCATTTTTATGTGTGATTTTCTTAGAATTCCTTGGAATACTCAAATTTAAATTAAATCGTTGTTAATTAAAATAGCAAAAATATATTTATAATGTTTACGAGTAGCCATTTCTAAGCTCTAGTAATTATAAGCGTAAAGTAGTAAAGAGTTTTATTAATATTTTTATGATCATGAGCTGATCGTCTACATATTGCAGAATAGATAGATATAAACTTATCTTAGTTATATGGTCAATAATTTTTGACACACTTTTATTAGATATATTTTTAATTATTTAAATGTATAATAAAATCTAAGAAAAAGAATAAGATCCATTTGTAGCCCATGTGTTATCGTAACAGCATGACATCAACTATACAATAATTTGGTATCAACGATCGAAAATATTTAAAATATGAATTAAATTTCATTATTTACTTAAATAAAAATACAATCTGTACAATTTTAAATATCTAATTTAGATCTGTGAGCTTAAATAATACTTCTTTTTTCAGAATTCTCATGACAAAAGATAATTATATTAAATATGTCGTGGTTCCATCTCGTATGACTTATCCATAGTTGTCACATTTTAAAGAAAGCTCACGTTTCGCCCACATACGCTATTGTATCGGAAATTGGGATAAATTATGTAATTTGTTATTTCTAATGTTCAAATGAGAAATGTAGGTGAAAATTTACGTAACTTCTAAGTTTACATGATATTTAGAGAGAATATAATGTTAGGTTTGTTCCAAATAAAAATATAATTAATTTCACACTGTACTGATGTTAAGACACTCCATTCTCCACTTCCCATCACTACAATGGTCTACTTTTGTGCTCTGAGTTGAGACTAGAGCGAAGAGAAGTAAAAGAAAATAATTCATTACCCCGAATGGGAATTGAATCCACACCGCTGTGATATGAAGGACCTATAAGGCCAATTGCATTTTTTCTTATATTAAATACATCGAATGCTACGTGCTACTATGTGCTATGAAATAAGGGTTATCTATATTATAAGTAGTTCCATATTTAATTTCTTTATTTTTATTGTATTTGACATCCTAAACGCATAATAAATTCAGTATCAAAATTTTAAATTTGATCGTAAATTGAATTTTGTATATATAGCTGTTTACAAAAGTCATAAACATGTATTATTCCACATAGCAGAGTTCAAATATAACACTTCACTCTCTATCAAAATACGAGACATTTCGCATTTAGTGGTGAAACTCAACTCCGCATCAATTTTATTGTATGGCAGTAGCAGGAAAACAACAATAATACACTAACTTGAGAGTTGATAGAACCCACAACCATCGTGAGACGCTGATCTATTGCACCATGAGGGCTTAAATTAGATATAAAATCTAGCAGTATAAAATCTAACGTAAAGTATCCTAATTTTTGGCATATGCATGCATATGTAACCGGTCTCGCTGACCCAGTTGGCGTTGCGGACCTTGGTCGCCTTCATTCGTTTCGCATTTTATATCACGATTATACTTGTGTCTCTGTATTTATACTGACGAAATGAGAATTAGTTAAATATGACTAGTACAATTTTTATAATTTAGATTTTTTTCTTCTTTAAGCAAGCTTTTAACCCACTTCTGATAATTGTACTACGCATGCTTAGGTTAAAATTTTATGGTTTTAATAGTGTATTCATATTTAAATATCATACGTATTTTCTGTATTTTAACTATCGTCTACGCTTCTTTTTTTAGTTTTTCGCCCGTTGCTTAAACTAAGTCATAATATGTTTATTAAGACTAAAATGGATGTATTTAAGACCTCGTCCAGAACTCTTTCCGTGAAGACTTTATGGTCCTTGCCATTTTCGTTTGTGTCTTTGATGATTTAGAATTGAAACCTTAAAATCGTATATTTCATTTCTTCTGTTTTTAGGAATTCTCTCTACGTGCTCCCCTACTCTTCCTTAAGAACCTACATGCCAAAACTTAATTTAGTCAATAACTAACGAAAGAGTTTTTAATATAATAATTACTCTGAAGTACCAGAGGACACAATGGAATTGAATCTACAATCAACGTGTCATCTTATAATGACTATTCTTCGAGTATGTATAGTATGGTTATATTCCGGTTTATTCATCTTCGGTGGTCCTCCTAATAGACTATAATGTAACTTCTAGAATCAAGTACATACGTCTCAATTTATTTTCGCTATCAATCTATAATTAACACGGATTACTTTAATGGATAGGAATAAAATGATCGTTTATATAATATATTTTAATAATAGTAATATGTTGGTCTAATTAAAAGCGAGTGGAGATACAAGTTTATTTATTATGTTTTGATTGAAGTTGCTTATTAGTTTTTACTTTATGCAAGAAAATTAGAGATGTGGAAAACCAAGCTTTTTTTAGTCTTGATATTTAGCTGGATTGTTCATTACAAATAATCATATCTTATTCAGTTTCAACACACCAAGAGCCTGAATGGTGGAAGTATGGCCAAAAATATATGATGCTATAATTAGTAAGATAGGAAGAGAATCGGTTGATCTTCGAGAATATCGTGTCATTTGAGAGGGGTGTATGTGGATTTGTATCGTGTAAATAGCATGAGGTTCCTTTGGGGAATCCTTATGCTTTTTATCTACCTGTATCGATGCTGTTATATGATAGTTGAAAACGTTGGTATTACAGAAGAAGAATGATAAAAAAAGATTAATGTGTCGGGTATGCGATCTCTTCGTAGGATATGCGGAGTCCGTTTAGTTAGCTGACCGAATCTGCAATGAATACATAGAGTTAGGTCTAGTAGTACCTACCTGCCATGTATGGCTGTGTATCTCAAGTATGTCACGATGATAATGAAGAAGAACGTCCTCAGGTGACTTGAGCTCACCGAGAGAGAAAGAATGACAATAAAGAAGATGATGAGAATAAGTTGAAGGAAAAGTGAGTCGAAAACACAGTATTGATCGTACTGGAGGAAGATCGCGTAAAAGCATAAAGAGTAGAGGACTCCACGAAGGGCATGTATGATAAGGTTGATTACAGTGCGCGAGTGTAAAGAAGTATGCGGAGACCGCAACGTTTGGCGTTAAACATATTTAATTATTGTGAACAAATAAATTACAAATAAAGAAAAAGTTACTAAATGATTATTCCTAATTATATATATGTAGAGGCCGTTTATAAACAATGGTGCGTATAACTTAAATGTGTTGCGTAGCGTGGTAGCGGATGGAGGCTGGCTTAATAGATTTTGTGGCCACGAAACATAGCCGTACGTCGGTCGGAGGCCGTCGTGGTGCATGGGCACAAGCGTGCGAGTGTAAACGCGACAGTTGTTAACTTATTTCAGTTTTTGTATGTTTTTAAATATCGTAAAATAGTTGATAGCATAAACACGCTGTAAGCACGCGTATAAGAATTTCGAGGTAGCTTGAAAATAATGTTTGGCTTAGTAAGTAGTCAGGGCGTTTGGACGGTTAAGAAAAGCCGTGGTTTCATATACCGCTACGTTCAACCTTTGTTTTCTAAAAAAACTATTTTATTTAATAAAGCTTAGCAAAAAATAAAGAAAGTAAAAGAAAACAATTCCAGTCTTTTAGTTGTTCTTATTGAAAATTCGATACACACAATTACACGATACACAAATTATAAGATAAATAAGGGAATACTTTTTTACAACCACCTTTTTAGTAGCCTAGCCATGTCTACGCCTCAAATCATATAGCGCGGTTCATTTGAGCAATTTACTGCGATGTTTATATTGTTTATGGCAATATTCGCATCTTCGGATTATCGTGATAGCAAGATCAGAGTGAACTTAACGGTTTCTATAAATACGAAAGGGATACTTACTTTTCGTTAAGGGGTCATAAAAAATAAATAAATCAGCTTCACGCTGTATCCTGCACATAGCAGGGTACGCAGAGGGATCCTAGTGTTAAGACACTCCGTTCCCCACTTTCTGCCGGATTCTGGAGACATTGCGTGTTGAGTGGCAGAACTCAACGCCGCGCTTTGCCTCGACACCAGAACGAAGAAATGGAAATATAAATTTAAGTAAATATTTCGTCTCCTCGAGTGGGGATCGAACCCACAACCAGTCGGTTTTACAGTCACACTTGGTGCCACTGCGCCACGACTGGCCTCAGTCTGGACTGGCGTTAAGGGGTCATCGTCATGTAATTTTTTTACTTTGTGGACTTGGACAATTGAATGAAATAAGTCTATCGGATCAGTGGTTAAGAATTCTGTTCCTAGAAAAAAAGCAGCTTCTCGCCTTTTCCTGTATCGCATCGTAGATAAAGAGAACGTAGTGTCCAGACACTCCATTCTGCTAGTTAATGCAACGTGGCGTAGAGTTCCGCCCCTCAACAGGAAATGCTTAGAAAGTGGTGAATGGAGAGGATTAACACTGGATTCCCTTCGCCTACTCTTCTATATGCGGAATAGAGCGTGAAACCACAAAAAACAACTGACGTTTATGTCCCTTAGGTATGTTAAATAAAAGTGCCATGTCCATTCTCGCGTAGCTTTTGAAGGCGAAACGTAACTGTTTTTGTACTCAAAAGCTGTATGCAAATGGTTGCGCCGCATTCAATTTCCGTTTCCAAACCTTTGGTATTAGATTTACCATTTTCCATATTGCTGCACTTTCGAAATTTGACTTGCATTCTTTTTGTGTGATTTTTTTGAATGATGTGTGTTTCTATGTTTGTTCATAAAAGTTGTTTTTTTTACAAGTTAACTACTTATATTTAAATTTGATTAAAAATATTAATTTAGATTTTTTTTTTATACATATTAAGTTAATGTCTTTATTAAGCTTGACATAATTTAATTTGGAGTGTATATAATGGAGGGTATGGAGTTTGAGTTGTATAGATTTATATAAACAGTCTTCAATTACATATTATATTATACATTTGTTTTGTTGATGGTTAATTTAATAAAGCCATTATATTCACATTTTCAAGTTAACCAATTCCTAAATAAGATTCAAACTGAAGACCCATTGCCTTTTAAAACTATCAACTGTGCAACAATAAAATAAATCTTGTCCTCACTTACTTTAATCTACGAGATAAACTAAAATATTCAGTAATAATTTTACAGTATATTACAAAACAAATGGGAACATATGTTATTTTTTCACAAGAAAATAACAGTATCTGCAAAAAGCGTACTTGTCGCGGTTAATTGCATAAATAATTCAGGCGGGGATCTCTCGTCATCAATAACGTGTCACATAATCAGTTTGATGTCGACACCCATATGTTGCGATATTGGAGTTTTATTATACAATCGTTTTTTTTTATTTTGATGTATCTGTTTTTTTTTTTTTTGAAACAGCAGCTTCGCGGTGTATCCCTCATATAGTTGGGGAGGCAGAGGGAACTTAGTGTTAACATCTTTGTTCACTACGCATCGCCCCCAATTTCGGAAATGTATTGAGTGGCATTGTATCGATGGTCGTGAGTTCGAATTCTACTCGAAGTAACGAAATATTTAATTATTTTTAATTTCTCGCTTTAGTAACAAGGCCATGGGCGGTATTGACTTCCGCTACTCAACACGCAATGCCTCGAGAATTCGGCGGTGCATTGGGAACGGAGTGTTTTTATATCAGGTTCCCTCCGCTTACCCTTCTATGCAGTGCAGCAAACATAAATATATTTTTGCTTCTATTTAATTTAGCCATTATATTAAAATAAAAAGATTCTGATAATAATTTTAATTTAATAATAGTTTGTTGTTAAACATTTCCAACAGTGCCAGCTAACATAATGTGTTAGTATGTGGAGCTCTAAGCACCAGTAATATATCACCTTTTTTTCATAATTTAATTGGTCACTGCAAGGTGCGGTATATGAATAATTTAAGTAGATAACGAACTCAGGAAGGTTAAACAAACAACGCTAAGTATCATATTTTAATTATTATGATTATAATTTTAAATTTACATCGTATTACGTCTGCGTGCGTCTCGTTATTTTTACATAATAACTGCTTCTGTTGAACTTCTTGGATCTTAATAATGGTGGATTATTTATTTTGAATAATATCAAATCAGCTTCACGCAGTATCCCGCACACAGCAGAGTAGGCAGAGGGAACCTAGTGTTAAGACACTCTGTTCCCCACTTTCTGCCGGATTCTAGAGGCATTGCGTGTTGAGTGGCAGAACTCAACTTGACACCATTGCGAAAAAATCGAAATATAAATTTAAGTAAATATTTCATCTCCTCGAGTGGGGATCGAACCCACAACCAGTCTGTTTTAAAGTAACACTTTGTGCCCCTGCGCCACGACTGGCGCAAATTTGAATAATATAAGAGATAATTTATTTAATATTTACTCTATGATCATTTCCACTTTCTGCCGGATTCTGGAGACATTGCGTGTTGAGTAGCAGAACTCAACGCCGCGCTTTGCTAGTAGAGATATATTCATATAAACAAAAAAATATAATCGTGAAAATCAAAGAACTTTATATTAAAGGCAGTATTTTCCAAAAACACGTTGCCTTGTCTCCGAAATTGCTTTGCACCAAAATGTATTATCACACGAGGTCATTTCGTATGTCAGCCGCGTCAGTTTAATCTTGCGTGTTTTCGTTATAACGGTAGCGCGTCCGTCATTGAGATTCATCTTCGTAATTAATCAGAGTTATCACAGGCAGATGTGCCTTTATGTGACTCAATATTGCAAGGAGGCTGTATAGATATGGTTTTGCTTATAAATTTAATGATTCAAAATATATTTACTTGTAAAACTGGTTTAATGTAAAAAAATATAAAGATTGTTATTAATGATTTAACATATGATAGATTTATATAACAAGAGTATGTGGTAAGAGCGGTAAGAGAGGCAGAGGGAGACCGGTTGATCTTCAAGAACATAGTATCGATGATAATGGAAGATCACTTAAAATAGAGGATCTCCCTGAGGATCTGAATGTACAGGTTGATGACCGGGAACTAGGGAAAAGATGTACGCAGAGAACGTATCGTTTGGTGCTCTGTTTTCTCATTTTCTCCTTTGGCAAGAAATCTTTGTAATAAAGCTCAAAAAATTAATACAAGCGCAAGTGACGCTGAAAGTAAACACTGCTTATTTATTTTTATTCACATATTACTTACAGCAGTTAAAAATCTAGCAATGTTGTAAGCATTGACCACTCAAATATCCTTCAAACGGAAAAGGAATACGAAATTTACATCACACATCACACTATCCTTTAGACGTAATGAATGCAATCCTCGTTAAACCATCTTTAACCACGTCCTGGTTTTAAAATAGTGCAAAAAATACATTTTTACACACATCTTTAAAATTCTGTAGCCAAGGCGATGACTTAAAATATTTTATAAAAGTCCATTTTAACTAAATTTGGCATAACAAAGCCTATTAGATGACATAGTATAGACTAAAAACGATTAAAATCCATGATGTCCCATATGGGAGATACTAAAAGTTACAAGTATGCGTTTTAATCTGTTTAGGGTAATATAAATATGGTGGTAGTAATAGCGAAAGGTGTTTGTGTGACCTTATAGTTTTTAATGAAATAATTTATGCATTAATCTTCTAGGAGATGGATAAGGAATTTTTGAATGGCACGTATGATTTGTTAATGAATCTGCATTGTGATAAAATGTTATTCTAAAATTTAAAAAATCAGGGGGATTTTTTTTCTTTAAATAAAAAATATAAAGATTTTTTTTTTCTTGTTTTTATTATCCGTACTCGTACCTCTTAAAGCAAAAAGTTACCCTTATAAGATCACTTTGTTGTTAGTCCGTCCGTCTGTCTGTGTGTTAAAAGCCTACATTTACTTTAAAAAAACAAATTGGAAAAAGTTTATATTGAAAAAATTACGTATTTCGACACTTTAAATGGAATCAAAATTAATAGGGTACTTCCGGTTGACCTAGAATTATGAAATTTAGCTAGCATCTACAGTTAGTACTTATTCAGGACAAAAACCTGAAAACTATACATTTATGGCTAAATCCTAAAAAATAATAGTCTTAAAATGGGGTACATGTAAGATATCAAATGAAAGAGCTTGGTTAGCATATTCCAATACATACTTTATTCATAATTTATGACCAATTTTTGTACGGAATCCTCAGTGGACTTGCCCGACTCGCGCTTGTCCAGTTTTTTATAATTACAACTGTGGATATTATACATAATTTTTAACTGTGAAATAGTTGTAATTGTAAAACTTGTTTTTTCGCTCACATCATTTGCTACATAGTCTGTATATAGGTAAGTTTTGTTCTATGTTATGGAATAAAAACTATCTTTATTACATTGTGTAAAAATAAATTACATTAAACTTACGATGATGTACGTACTTTAACGCCGCAAATAATCAAAAGTTTAATACAAATAAAGCTAGGTGACAAAACATGTTTAAAATAACGCATTGACTCCAGTGGGTTGAACTACCGTTGTGTGACGTCACCGCCAACCGGTCAGAGAAGGGCAGAACAACCGAATACAGTGAAGTGGTCATAAATGTACTGAAATATAATAAAAAACGAGTAATTTACTTAGAAAATTGCTGCGATTAAAAATATATAGGTATATTTAATATTTTGACAATGATTGTATTATCCTCCCTAAATAGTAAAATAATGAGTTATATATATGTATTTTAAATTTTGTCTACATAGGTACTGTTGTATCTGTGCAAAATTTCTTGTTTTGTAATCGAAATAAAATTATATTACTTATAAAAGGATTTTTTCTCTGGTTTGTTCTGCCATATGGTTCAAGAAAATGACGCTTAGACTTTATTATGATTTATTTTTCAACATCTGCCTGAAGTAGGCTTAACAAAAACCCGACTGCATACACTTTATGTATGTTACTATATTATGTTTTTTTTGTAACTTACGTAAAAATACGAAATTGATTATTATTATGAAATTTAAATTATAGATTCACGCTATATCGCGAACATAGCAGGGTAAGCAGGAGAATCTAGTGTTTAGACGTTCCGTTTTCTATTAAATCACTTCCGTTCCTCACTTTCCGTCGAATTCTTGACGCATTGCGTGTAGAGTGGCGGAATTCGACGCCGCACTTTGCCTTATTACCAAACCGAAGAAATGAAGATTTCATTCCCGGGAGTGGGAATCGAACCTCAAACCGTCGCGTTTACAGTCGCACGCTTGTGCCACTACGCCACGACGGCCCGTTTATTATTTAAAACCCTTTGTTCTATTAAAACTGCGAAGTAAACAATGTATATTATGGTATTTGATTTGTGCCAAGATATGGGTTATATCTTAGAACTTAGATCTACGCGTATGCGTAGCGTTTATTGCTTAGTTTTGAAATATATTTGATTTCTCTTTACAAATTTTATTTCACACTATTTTAAACCTTATTTACCTTGCTAAAGGGTTCAAATTATATGTTTAATATTACTTGTCACTTATGACATATTGATCCTTAGTTCCATGGTGTTGATATAAGTAGATAAAAGAGAAATGAATTTATCTCTTTCTAATATATAAAGATAAGATATAGCTGGCCTTGTCTAAACTATGAATAGGTGTGGAAAATAATATTATTTACGTCTCAATTACCGTCGATTTCAATAAAATAATTAAGCTAAATTGTCTTGTGCTCAGATAATTTGTTATCCGGTTGTTTTAGATTTCGATTAATAAATATAAATATTGTTAATAAATGGTTATTGTGTAAAAAGAGAGTAGATAATTATTACTATATAAATGTACCTATAAATTTCTTATATATAATAACTGTTATTGTGTCTAGCTACAACTGTGAAAATAGAGTGTAATGTATACTAACTTTCAACTTTGACTTGTTTGTTAAAGAGAAAAAAATGATTTTTGTATGTTTGTTCTTATTTTATAGTAACTAAAGTCATTTTATTCAAAAAGATACAAAAAATATATTTTGAAGATGCTTATGTTTCAACCACCTAATCTGCCCGTTTGCCGCAAAGTGCAGCTGGGAACGAGTGGAAGCGAAAAGCATACGTCCAGAAGTGGATAAGACAGGATTCGTGATGATAAAGATGATCATGTGACTATACTAAACATCAAATCAAATCAAATCAAATCAAAAATACAATATTGCACAAAGATAAAACATAAATACAATAACATTTATAATTTTAATACAGTGCAAAGGCGGCCTTATCACTATAAGTGATCTCTTACAGGCAACCACAAACATGTATAAACATGTTTGTTTTATATTTTTTTAACTTTCAAGACATTGCGTGTTGAGTGGCTGAACTTAATGCCAGCTCTTTACCTTTTTACCAGAAGAAATTAAATATACAAAATAATTTATAACCCCGAGAGGAAATCGAACCCACGACCTAGTCAGATGCCGTAATGCTACGCTACTACGGGCTCATGTTTTATTGACCCAGCGAATTTATTAATGCACTACTACATTTCAAATAATCATTTTCACGTAAAACTTTTTTCTCAAAATTAGTTACAAGGTTCTGCACTGATGTAATGTACTTATATGAAAAATATATTTTAAACTAGTCGTCATCCGCAACTTTCTTTCCGTTTCTTTTGCGCAGGTATCCCTAACCTACCTACTTGCCAAACTTTGACATTCTAAGTCCTGTAATTTCGTCTGCACATTGTCAGTCGGTCACTCCGCAACGACAAAGTTTTATATATATAAACCTATAAATTTTCAAATGAAATTTCTACAAATGTCAAAAACATACAATTATTTACATTTCACATTATCTCTATATATAATAAGACAGTAAAAATATTTTGTCTGTACATTTAGTAATTTTGACTGAAATGGATAGAGGGATACTTAAAAAGACTAATAGAAAGCAAAAAGATTTTTTTTGAATTTCTTGTCTGTCTGTCTGTCGACATATTGTTGTCCGCATTTTTCTCTGAAACTACTGAACCGATTTACTTGAAAATTTCACCAATTGCTTTGTTTTAACTCAATTTAGGTTCTAAAGTTTGGT
>JAATLQ010022153.1:165660-206287 GCA_013421005.1 Heliconius erato x Heliconius himera
GTGACTGTTGATAAAAATATATATTTTTGAAGCACTATTATACAATATTTTATACAATAAAGTAAACAAGGCCAGTCGTGGCGCAGCGACAAGAAGTGTGACTGTAAAACCAGCTGGTTGTGGGTTCGATCCCCACTCGAGGAGATGAATGATTCACTTAAATTTATATTTCCATTTCTTCGTTCTGGTGGCTTTATTTATTTATTTTATTTTATTATAGTTGTCAATCAATTCTGCTTAAATCAATAATCATGTATTTTAAGCGGGCGAAGCCGTGGGCGGGCCGCTAGTTCGTAATAAAAGTCAACTCTCGTTTCTAGAAATTGGTAGATAAAAGCAATAGAAATTCTCATATCGTATCCAGCTAGGCGAGCCCTACGCTACTAAATAACCAACTTCGTATTCTTCTCGCAACCCAAAAACCGGACATGTAGCAGAAAGTTCATAAACATGTTCATCTGTCCGTCCGTAACTGGGCAACCGGCCGCCGGTGCGTTTTGCATGAATTTTAATGTCGCTGACAGTATTAAATATTGTTCAACTTGGCTTCCTGACTACAATATTATTGTGTAATACATATGTGTTTTTATATAGGTTTTTTTTTTATTTTGTGGAGAAAAAGAGAAAAGTTAGTGTTACGATACCAATTAGGTACCTACATTTCGGCTTGTTTTGAAAACATTTTTATATTTAACTAGCTTCTATTCGCGGCGTTGAGTTCACTTAACACACAATGCCTCCAGAAGTCAGTGGAAAGTGAGGCCGGTCGTGGCGCAGCGGCACGAGGTGTGACTGCAAAGCCGACTGGTTGTGGGTTCGATCCCCACTCGAGGAGATGAAATATTTACTTAAATTTATATTTCCATTTCTTCGCTCTGGTGTCGAGGTTAAGCGCGGCGTTGAGTTCTGCCACTCAACACGCAATGCCTCCAGAATTCGGCAGAAAGTGGGGAACGGAGTGTCTTAACACTAGGTTCCCTCTGCCCCTTGCTGTTTGCGGGATACAGCGTGAAGCTAATTTAATTTAATTTTATTTATAAAGGTTTCTTTATTTTGTGGAGAAAAAGAGGAAAGTTTGTGTTACGATACCAATTGGGTACCTACCTTTCGGCTTGTTTTGAAAACATTTTTATATTTAACTAGCTTCTATTCGCGGCGTTGAGTTCACTTAACACACAATGCCTCCAGAAGTCAGTGGAAAGTAGGTACCGAGAACGGAGTGTCTTAACCCTAGGTTCCCAGGTTCCCTCTGTCTACCCTGCCACGTGCCCGATACAGCATAAAGCTAAGAAAAAACTTACAACAAAAAACGTACGTAACTTACTTAAACGTGGTAACTTTGACCGCAGGTAAGGTTATGTCGAGATTAGTGTAACGTTATGTAGCCTTTATAGCCTATCTTAATAAATGGACTACCAACATAAAAAATATCAAATTCGAACAAGTAGTTCGTAATATTAGTGATAGATTTTCGGATTTTAAATATAACTAATTTAAAATATTTTTAAAACAAATACTTTACTAAACTTCATACACTTTTCAAGAGACGCTTAATATCCTTAATTTTCCAATATCGTAATTCCATGAAAAATACCTACTTAACATTACAAAATTATAACTAAACATTTCAAACAGCCTATATATATGTAACTTTCATAGTAATTTACGCAATGCGTAGGTATATCAAATAGACTTTTCCAAGAACGTCATGCTCCTCGATGACCCCAGTGAGCCGGATGGATTTCGATAACTAGACCAGTCGGCCGATAGCCGCGCCTTCGCTTCCCGGCGCGTGCTAATATTGCCCAAGTTATGAAGTGTAGCGAGTTTGATATTTTATATGCATAGGATAGGCAGAAGAAATCTAGTGTTAAGACTCTCCTTTCCGACTTTTGAGATTGTGTGTGAGTGACGATGCTCCACCCCGCGCTTTGTTTTATTACCAGAGCGAGAAAATGACAATAATTAATTTTCCCGAAAATTATACGAACCCGCAACCGCCGCATATATATATAGTCAGACGCTGTGCCGCTGGGTTAGTATCCCTCATATAGCTACCAAGGGAAGCAAACCTGATGTTAAGACACTACCCATTTTTCGAGTCGTTTCGTGTTGAGTCTAAGTTAACGGAACTTAACATCGCCCTTTATCTACCAAATCTGAAAAATGAAAATAGTTTCAATATAATCATTCTCAGAGTGGTAATCAAACCCACAACCGTCGCCTTTACAGTTAAACGTTGTATCATTGTTCCACGACGGCTTCAAATAAAATATTATGAAACTGAAACTAATATCAACGTGTGGATATAACTTTATACCACACACCATTTCGAGGCCGCACCGTTTCCGTCATCTAAAGAAAATAAATGCCAATACATTTTAAACCATAAGTTTAGGAGAAAAGAGTGATTTTTAAATGAAAAGTAGTGTTTTTTTGTGTGTGAACCGGCACGTATAGAGTCCAGCGGGTGCGTTAAAAGGAAGTCCGTAGTCTATACGATCTAGATTCTTGCGCGGAGAATTTTAATTTTATTACATTTTACTATTTTGTAACTTGGTATAAGTATTTTAAATGTTATTTTGTTTAAAACTAGTTGCCGGATGCGACTTTGTACGGGTAGGAATTCAAGTTTCATACTGTATTTAAAATTCTTGTTTAGATTGTTATGTTGAGAACGTGCGGTGCCAGCACAGTGCAAACGCGCCAGTTGTGGGTTCGAATCACGGTCAGGGGAATTAATTATTATTGCTCAGGTAAGAAAATAAAGCGTGGTATTGAGTTCAGCCTCTTAACAATCAATGTCTTAACAGTCAACAGCTACCCCTATCTACATGCGGTATACAGCGTGTAGTTATAAAAAAATATATTTTATATTTTACTTAAAAATAGTCGTCGTATGCGGCTTTGTATGTATATATAAGTACCTATACAATTTTTAAAGGATTTAAAATGTTTGGACAAGTTTCGACCTGAGCGGGAAAATTATAATAATTTATTCTTTTCTTTAAGCATCGTACTATCCCTTATATCGCAGGGTAGGCAGAGGGAACTTAGTATTTAGATACTCCGTTCCGGACATTCCACCAGAATTTTTCGAAGCACTTATGCAGTGCTTCGAAAAAATGAGTGGCGAAACTCAACGCCGCAACGCCGCGCTTTGCCATCATACCAGGGCCAATATATGAAAATATTAATAAATAATAATTCATCCCCCCAAGTGGGAATTTCAACCGAACGAAAAGTAGGAAAGAAATGTCTGAATTAGCTTCTTTCTGTTTCTTTCTGCTATGCTGGAAACAGTGTTACTGCTTGAATTTTCGAATGAATCATCTTAAGCGATTGTAAAGTGAGAGATTCCACGATATGATTGTATCTCGTATATAGCGTGTTAGCCAAAGAGAATTTGTGTCAAAACACTCCGTTCTCCACCCTCTGCCTGAATTGAAAATATTACGTTTATTGCGGAACACAATAATATACAATTGTGCCGTTTTATAATATCCAATCAGATATATGATTCATTTTTGATAAATCTCTTTTCAAGACAATATTTTACCTTTAAACTTTCTTATAAATCTTAAATTAATAAAAAAGTGGAATTTTCGAATAAATCATCTTAATCAATTAAAGCTTTCAGCGTAAATTGTATGGAGTAATGAACATATAATACACACGAGATTTAAAGAGAAAGACCCATAAAAAGATTAAACATTTATATCAGCGCTTTCTTAGAAACCCCCATGATTTGCGGCGCGGCGGTAAATAAGGATGTGTATATACTGGGCGCTATTGTCATATTTTCGTTTCTTTTTTGGGATAATAAGATAAAACCTAGAGTGTTAAGACACTACGTTTTAACGATGTAACGTATTATGTGACGGAGTCCCGGCCCGCCGCGTTTTATTAAATTATACCAGGACCTTTAGTAAAATTGAACATCCTCATCTCTGTCGTCGCGCAGGGGTAGAAGAGTGCGACTCTAAACGCGACAGTTGTGAGTTTGATTCCTTAAATCGGCTATAAGAAATTAAATATTGAATATTTTGATTTCCTCGCTCTGGTAACAAGGCCAATCGCGGCGTTGAATTCCAACACTTAACACGCAGTGCCTCATGAATTCAGCGGAAAGTGTCTTAATTTGAATGTTGTGTCTTTTTCACTAGGTTGTCAGGTTTCATTTACCTACTTTGTTATGTGCGGGATAGAGCGTGAAGCTAAAAGCAATCCTCCTGGTGAGGGACGTACACTGAACAATATCATGTATGTAATACACTCATGGCTTTAAATATTTGATATTTTTTACAAACTGCATCAGAAGCAAGGTATCGTTTTTCGAATGTATGTATTGTATGTACCTATACATTGTATTCAACTATATGTATTTCTGTGACACGTACAAACAGCTGGACACTTTTTGACGTATAAGGTCGTTGAATTATATAATTATAACTAAAATGGAGTCTGCAAATTAAGAATCACAAATGAGTTTTTGTTTTCATTTTAATTAACTAGTTAAATTCCTTAGTAATTCTTTTAACGGTATAGATGTCGCGTCGTCTGCAAATAAAAAAAATTAAAGATATATATGCGGGAAACAGCGTAATGTCTTTTTATACCAACTTACTAATCAAAACTGACCAACCGACTGGTTGTGGGTTCGATCCCCACTCGAGGAGATGAAATATTTACTTAAATTTATATTTCCATTTCTTCGCTCTGGTGTCGAGGTTAAGCGCGGCGTTGAGTTCTGCCACTCAACACGCAATGCCTCCAGAATTCGGCAGAAAGTGGGGAACGGAGTGTCTTAACACTAGGTTCCCTCTACCTACCCTGCTGTGTGCGGGATACAGCGTGAAGCTAATTTAATTTATTTTTTTACTAATCAGTACTATATTTGTCTTTTTTTTACCAACTTACTAGTCAGTACCTCATACTTTTTTTTCTCAAGTCATTAATTACAGGTAGTACATCTGAACGTCCCTTAACAACCCGCATTTTACTTACCACAATGAAATCTTGATATTTCAAGCAATTTTTGTACCGAATATAATAATTTTAAGCTGCAACCGGATAATGTAATTGATTTTTAATGTTTCTCACTGAAATTCCTTGAGATGTTGTCGGCGTTATTAGTGAACTGACAAGACATTGTTACGTGAGTTAAAAATCCTTTTTTTTTAAGTTATAGATATATTCGATTTTTTTTTGGCTTCATGCTTCTTTTCCACATACATTCCTCGTTTCAAGATATCCTGCTCTCAATTTCTGTTTAATTGCAGACATAGCGCGTAACTCAATGCCGCACTTCTGTTTTAGTACTCTGATTTTAAAGATTTTAATCTTGATTGCTAGATAACAATAATGCATTCTGGCTTCTGTTTTTCCTGGTTTTTTTTGTCTTTTTCTCTTTTCAACCTTTAAAGTTGTATTTAAAATATAAAAACTTCCTATAATGGAAATTGTGATTATCACATGCGCCTGATTATATACCAAATATATTTTGGAATATAAAATTTCAATGTATACTAACTGACGTGGTGCAGTGAGATGGCATCCGACTGTAAATGCGATGGATGTAGTTTCTGTTGCCACTCGAGAAAATTATTATTTTTACCTATTTTAATATTACCACACTGGTAAATAAAACTTGTTCTTAAATTCCACCACTTATCACACAATCTCTCGCGGAGAGTAGACGGAAACAGTGTCTTATCGTGGTGTTCCTTCTACCTCACCTAGGTGGTAAAAATGTGAAGCGGCTGTATTTTAATGATATTTTTTAGCATCACGCTCTATCCCGCATATATCACGGCAGGCAGAGAGAACCTAGTGCTAAAATTATGTAAATATATATTATTATATGACCAGTACACGTTCCTAATTGGTGTCAGCTAATCTTATATGATATTAAAACAAATTACATCAACCTATATCAAGTTACTCTCGGATTAGAATTTCTTCGAAATAAGAAGATGACAGCATAGATTTCAAAGATACATTATACTTCAGATGCTGTCAACCATTTTTTTTATATTACTTATAATTTTGCAAGATAAACTATGGAAAACAGTCTTCTCTGTTATATTGTATTGTGGCTGCCTGCAACTTCAGCTTCCCGTTGTATTCCCCACATAGCAGGATAGGCAGGGAACCTGGGAACCTCGTACATTCTGTTTCCATTAAGACAAATTCGCCAGCAACTTCATTTGCAAAAAATGTAAAAAATAAATTTCTTCGTCCCCGTTTATTATAATTTTTTTTTCTTAATACTTCCCTATTAACTTCTACTACCATATAGGGAAGTATAATATACTTCCCTAGGAAACAACATGCCAAGTATTTGGTTGTATATCAGTCAGTAATGAAAAAGTCATGTACCTACTCGTACTGTTTCATTTTATTTTATAGAGTAATTTAGTTTATATAGTTAATGAATACTTCTTAGTTATCAAGATGAACACAATAACTAATATGTAGAAATCTTAATTTTGAAAGTAACATAATTGATTAAGTTCCGCAACTCAACACCCAATGTTTTGGATTCGGGCGGAAAGTAGAGAACGAAGTGTCTTTACACTACTATATCATATATTCATAATTATTGGAATAATATATATAAGGAAACGCCATTTTGATCTAAAAGATGTAGCACATCTGCCCTTACACTAATATTTATGATACACTGCCTAGATAAAGATTAATAAGCAAAATATTAAATTACAATTCAATTAACGAAATGACCTAAAAATGTCTTTTATTTTACTTTTTATGTATATTTAGTCGTGGGGTAGGGGCACACGTGGGGCAAGTATGCGACTGTAACGCGGCTGGCTGTGGATTCGATAGCCACTCGATGAAATTAAATATTTATTTAAATTAATATTTTCATTTCTTCCCTTTGGTGTCGAGGCAAAGCACGGCGTTGAGTTCCGCCACTCAAAACCCTGCTGTGTGCAGGATACAGCTAAAAGCTCATTATTTTTAAGTATGATTAATGTGTCTTACAAGAAATTATATATACACAAAAAGTCATTTAAAGTTTTCTTTATCAGTTTGTTATACGCTATGTTTTGAATTGATGCGAAAATTGGAGAACGAAGTGTCTTTTCAATGGGCTATTTTCCTACACTGCTATGCGGAGAAATATTACTTTCAGGATATTTAATAATCTTCTTGAAAGTACTCATACAAAGGCCCTTCAGTAAAACATTTTTTGTCCAGCAGTGGGATGTTAATTGGCAGTAACTTACGACGACGAGACAGGGCGTGACGTATGTCAGTACATAAATTACCCCAACCTTACATAAAGATGGGTACCACATATATCTGAACTTTCTCCTGACGGGGCTTATTAAAGCTTGTTCTTACAGAGTAGGTTAGTATACATGATTCGAACGATTAATACTACTATTAAGCCGTGGCCAGCCGTGGTGCAGATCACAAAGCGTGACTGTTAACGCGATTGATTGTGGGTTCGATCCCCACTCGACGAAATTATTTTTATTTTAATTTATATTAAAATGTTTTTGCTCTGGTACAAAGGCAAAGCATGGCGTTGAGCTCCGCCACTCAAAACCCTGCTTTCTTCTTTACTCAAACGCAACACGCAAAATTTGGCGGATAGTCGGGAAGTCAAAAAATCAAAATTAAATCAGCTTTACAGTATTAAGGAGTGTCTTAACACTGTAAAGCTGATTTAATTTTGATTTTGATTTAATTTATATTTTTTACTGAACAACACAATATGGTTTTTCATTAGAACAATTGTCACATAACATATGTATAAATATGCCACAAATGTTGATTGAAAATTCATTTATTATATACGATTTTCTTCTCGTGATGGACAGACAACACACCAACAAAACCTCCAGTGGTTTCTCACAAAGTTAAAATTTAGCATGTAAAGGAGGGTAAGGAAGTATGGAAACGAAAAAATATGAAATTTTACATTTTTCGTCTTAAAATAAAAGTATTTATAAATCACAATATTAGGAATAGGGATATTTTTTAATCTTAAAAGTTCTGTTTTAGTATTACACTGTGTCTGAAACAGTAATGTCGTTGTATCTATATACAGTTTACGTAAAGCTCTCGTTATAACGAACAAACTGATAAGATACTTTTAAATTTATAAAATAGGACATAAATTTATTATTGGTATAATTAACTGAAAGGATAGTTTTCTAATATTTTTTTAGTCTATGGCTTTAAATTTTAACTACTACTACTTCCAGGCCAAACAAGCTAAACAAACAAAAAAACAGACAAAATCAAACAAAAAAAAATTGACCATGGAGTGTCTTAACATTAAGTTGCTAACAACATAAATAAGTTGTAACAAGCGTATAAAATTTTCAACGTGAGTACTATGGATGGCTACAGGATGAGTACGTATGGCTTAGAGGTCACAGCGCCTGGTCGGTTTCCAGGAGGCGCAGGTTCGAGTCCCTCTTCAATAAAAATTTTAATACGTTTATTTTTATACGTTTACTAAATAAATATTTTTCTTAATATAAAAAAATCCTTATTAAAATTTCCAAGTCATTTCTTTGAATTAACAAACCGAGGGTGGCGTCACATTGAAGTTATAAATCTGACACAACCATGTTTTTTATACAAAACGTCAAAATATATAAGCACAGACATTCATAATGTAAAATTGTCAATTATACATTTATAAATGTAACCATCATTTCCTTGCTAATGTTAACGATAACGTCTGTATTTATTTATTTGAAAGCTCAAATAAAATTTAAATTTTAGGTTTTGTATGGACAATGTATACTGTATCTGAAAAATAATATATTTATATTCTATCTTCAATAGGCTATTATCCAGTTGGGACGGAATCGTGCATATAAATATGCAAAAGCCATAAGTTCAATACATTTTTGTTGGCAAAAATGTTCGAGACTTAATTGCGTCGTTAGCCCTCCGCAATGCATTGTTCGTCACTGATAAAAAGGCTTATTGAAATTTTTCTCCAGATCGCCCCCTAGCTACTGGTTTTATTATTTTATAGTGGTGATTTCCCATGACTTTTAATATGGACCTAACGAATAATTTTTCTACTAAACTAATAAGACTAAAAAATAATTTTTCTGACTGTACCACTGACTCCTGACTTGCACTCGGGAGAAACGATTCATTTCCTTTCCCTGACTCTGTAACAAGACACACAGGAAAGCGCACTGTTGAGTTCTGCCACTCAACTCGCAATGTCAGGAAAATTGGGCGATCCTCGAACGCTAGGTTCCCTCTGCCTACCCTGCTATATGCGGCTTACTGAGAAAAGCTAAAAAAACCAATAAACTTAGCCATTTTAGTTAACAATTGGACATGATTAAACTTCACACAAAAAAATTACATTTCACAAGAGCTTTTTAAAACAAAGTACTCTCGTAATTGATGCTCCAAAATATACATACGTGATGAATTGTCTTCTCAAAGAGACACCAAAAAGAACGGAACAAGTTTTAATTCTGTCAACATTGTAAATATCTGGGGGAAAAACAACTCGTAAAAATGTCGATTTTGTCCACAGCTAGTCTCTGTATAAAAGAAGTTGATGGACCTGGATGGATGGACGGTTTCTTAATATTTTTTTTTGTATTTTCACACCCATGCCATTGAAAGGACCGACCGGTGATCTTCACTTAGTGATAAAAATAACATAAGTATAATGATTAAAAATTATCTCAAATGTTAATGTTGGTTAAATTCCTTGAAGCCAAGATATATTCCTAGTATTATGTTAAATGCCTTCTGCTTACATAACTCAGTGTAGGCATTCAGAGCAAAAACAAAAATTACCAATTAAAAATTTATACTAAACGACGCTACCCAGCGGGAGAGTCATCGGGCTTCTCGCAAAGTCGTTAAGTGTTTGTTCAACAACGTCCTTTGAATTTTCTGTATATTGGCATTATTGGCTTGAAAAACTCGGACACTAATTGTTCACATAGCTGTTCTTCGTTTTTTTATTTAGTTGTTATATATTTTATTTATTTAGAAAATTGGGATAGAAAGTGGAGAACGGATTATCTTCTGTTCTTGCTCTGCTACACAAACTTTTCGTGTTGAGTGGCGAAACTCAACGGTCAGCACTAATTTTAGTTTACTAGTTTCGTTAACTTTAGTCCTATATCAGTCATGATAGTAGCAACCGAGAGTTACAACAGCTTTCGAATTTACAACAATTCTAAATGTTTTCATTTAGAATTGTGTACTTTTTTGATTTTTGACACTTTTGTGTTAGGTTAACATTAACCTATAATATTACCCATCCAAATACAACTGAACAAGTAGATAATTAGTATAATTAAATTACCAAGTAACATGTGGTGTGAAGTTTTTCACGGATTGAGCGGATGGACCCCCGCAGTTTCGTGATTATACCGATTTTAATGAAGCACATATCGCAGTCGGGTTTCAGAAAAAATATATTTTATTTTTTTCTTACAAGCGAGGATGTCACGGTGAGAATGTTGGAGAACGTGCTCAAGTGGTTTGGGCACTTCGAGAGAATGAGTGATGAATGAATGGCAAAAAAGATTTGTAAAGCAAGAACCAGTGGCAAGAGAGGTAGGGGGAGATCTCGGTGGACTTTTGAGAACACAGTATCAATGATACTGGAGGAAGGTCACGTAAACCTTGAGGACCCCCCGGTGGGAATGTTTGAAGAGGTTGACGACCATGGACGATTCAAAAGAGGTATGCCGAGATTGTGATTATTCTGTCTTAGTAGTGGATACCCCATTCTTTTCAGGAAAAAAGATTATATATTTGAAGAATATTAACATATATGTATTTTTTTTGGAATGATGCAGACTTATCCAAAATTCGTTAGTTCATCTTTAGACATTCCGTTCTAGACTCTCTGTCCATGTTAAATATTGTAACTCAATGTTGCGCTTTGACTACGTTTGCGTTGATACTAACCCTATTTTGAAACAAATAAAAATATCATTTATAATTAAAATTTGTTGTTATTTTTGAGACCTAGTTAAAAATAATTGATGATAATTTAGCAGATATTTACTAATATTTAAACTTATTAAATCCGCAGAACGGCCAACCAAATCAGGCTATTCCGTCCTCCACTCTGAACCCAAAATTGAGTGCCATGCCTTAATCCACCAGAGCGGGAAAATGAAAATATTTTATTTCCAAATGGGAATTGAACCCACAATACTCGCTTTTACTATCAAGCTTTTCCACTACGACACGACAACCACCACTTTAAAGTCACTGCAATAATTGAATAAAGTTAACCAAAGAACGGGCTTTGCACAATAAATTGTAGGGTATTATATGCGAACAATTGATAGCACTTAGTTGCCATATTTTGAGGCAATCTTAGAACCTTGTACAGTACTAGGAAGCTGTAACACGATGCGTTTTATCTTATTGACTCATTCTGTTTACTTTTGTGTCACGTTATGCTTTGATTTGATCTTAAAATAAGTTTTAGTAGTAATCTGTTTAGGTTTTATATGGATATTATTGTTATTAATTTGTAAAAATCTTTATTTTTATCTGTCAAATACAGAAATGGCGATTCTTTTTGCTAACAATTTAAAACAAAACAATAAACTCAATTATAATAATGTACGACGCACGAGGATCATTGAAAAAATATACAAACTGGGAATGCACTAGGTTCCCATATTCCCTCTGCCTGTCCTGCTGTGTACGGAATCCAGTGTGAAGCTAAAAACGTAGTTATTTTAATTATTTTCATTTCCATTATTAGGTTTCCTCTGTCGATGTTGATATGCGAGAAAAAACGTGAAACTTAAAAAATAGCTATTTAGGTGACCTGTACAATGTGCATGATATCGCATGCGTCAACGGTTTTCACTCGTGTGGTCAATATTGACATAACGACTCTAGTAATGGAAGAGGATGTGTATGTTGCAAATTTAAAGGTAAATCTTATCTAATCTTGATTTATTTCGAATTTTAAAATCTACTAAAAGATACCATTTTAATTTTTTAAAGCCGTTGTGGCGCAGCATGACCGTGTTTGAGTGTAAACGTGATGGTTGTAGATTCGGCTCCCACTTAGTAAAATGATTGATTTTAAATTATTTTAAAATTTGAACTGTAGACAAAACGCCGCGTTAAGTTCCACTCGAAAACTGAACGTAACACGGAGAGCGGAATATCTTAACACTATGTTACCTACTTTGCTACATGGAAAAAGAGTGAATCTTCTCCTAATTGATTTACTTTAAAGAAATAAAAACACTTATTAAAATCGTCACATGTTGGCCGGTATCCTAGAGGTTTGCGTCCCGCTACGTACTATTTTAATACATTTTCTAAATTTTTTTTTTCTTATCCTAAAAACGAAAATTACTTCAAATTCAAAACTTTGTTAGATATTACACCTTTTCACTCCTAAGGCGGTAATGGATTTGTTCAACAATGCTTTTCAAACAGAATTCTCATTCAAATGACTTACCAATACATACATATGTAGTTCCCAGGCCCCGCCCACAACGTGTACATACAATAATTAGTAAAGCCACCAATCGGTGTAAGATATTTGTTATCACTTACGTCAGTGTTCGATAAAAATTATAATAAAAAAACGATATATTTGGTGATTATGTTATAAGTCATAACATAATCACCAAATATATAGTTTTATTCAAACTAAATTAAATTTCAAACTTTATAACATTTTTGCGGCATTGGGTTCTGTCATTCAACGTATAAAGTAGAAAACGGAGTGTTTTGTCTCTAGTTTCCCTCGGCTTATCCTACGGCTATATGACGAATACGTCGTGAAATAAAAAAAATGATTGGCGTATGATGGTTGTAGGTTCAGTTTTCTGCCAAGTTTAAGCATAACGCATCGTCAAGTTCTGTCTTGAAAATAAGTGACGGGTCGTATCAGTACTTTTTTGCCTACATTGCAAAAAAATCCTTCACATATAAAATGAAATGTAACAAAATAAAGTCTTTAAATGTGCGTACAGTATCGAACGACGACGAAGCGACTTATCTATATATGTATAGTGATTGATCATTACATTTCAAGGATTTGACAGTATCTGACAGTGAACGTGAAAGTTGTAAGTTCGATTCCCACTATGAAAAATATTTAAAGAAATTTTAATTTTTAATTTATTATTTAATAACTGTTGGTGCAAAGTGAGTAAAGGAGTATCTTGACTCCTAGGCTTACCACCGACGCTGTTATGAGATATAACGCGTGAAACTAAAAAAATATATTATTTATGTGCAAATAAAAAAGTGAAAAATATAACCAGCTATGGCCAGTCGTGGCGCAGCGGCACAAAGTGTGACTGTAAATCGACCGGTTGTGGGTTCGATCCCCACTCGAGGAGATGAAATATTTACTTAAATGTATATTTCTATTTCTTCGCTCTGGTGTCCAGGCGGCGTTGAGTTCTGCTGCTCAACACCCAATGCCTCCAGAAATCGGCAGAAAGTGAGGAACGGAGTGTCTTAACACTAGGTTCCCTCTGCTTACCCTGATGTGTGCGTGATACAGCGTGAAGCTGATTATTAAAAAAAATAAATCGATATTCTGAAAAAAATACCTTTCTCCGTAAGGAACGTTCCCAGCCAATTTAACCTAACCGAGCGAAACTTTTGAACGAGGTGTAATTGTTTTATACCCTACAAAGGATTTTTAGTGTTACAATCATTTAGCGTCGGTCTTAAGCAGTTAGCACTTTTAACTTTAACTATGTAACAAGATAACATTTGTTCATTATTTAACACTATTGATATGTGGGAAAGGATGAAACTAAGTTCTTAAGGTTAGGGAAAATTGGTATGTGTTTTTTTGTTACATTTTTATAAGTAATTTGAATTAAAGTAATTTAAATAAATAAAATATATTTTTTATAAATATTTTACATTTTGATGTATACAATCTCTACATACTTTTGTAGTATACTTAGAGACATATTTAAGTATTTAAACGTAGTTTTGCAACTCTCGAAAACTGGACGGAAAGTGGATAGTGGAGTGTTTTAGCTCTAGGTTCCTACACTGCCTAATCTGCTATTGGTAGGATATACCGTAAAGCTAAATAAAATATATAAATAAATAAAATAAAAGCAACTAGGAAATGAGCGACATCATAAAATAATACTTTTTTCTGTCATAAGTACTAGTCCACAAAAAAATCAGTGTAAATTCACACAGTCTCTCAAGTAGTTTATCCTTGACCGATCGCTGAATCATCATGAGTCAAAATGATTTATAGCGGTACTGTAAATTAAATGTCATCCCTTCTGGGTCAAAGGCGATGCTTGTGAGATGCTTTTTTGTTAAATTATATTTTAAATCTACTTATTTTCACACTGATTTTATAAATTGTGCAATTTATACGATTGTTTATTACTAGGCCACGTTTTTTTATGTGAAAATAAAGGTTTTTATTATTGTTTTGTTATTATCATAGGTCAGAGGCCAGTTGTGGCACAAAGTGTGAATGTTTATTTACATTTGAATTATTATTTGAAAATATTCTTCATTCATTTCTTCACTCTGGTGACGAGGCAAAGCGCGGCGTTGAGTTCCGCCACTCAATACACAATGCCTCCAGAACACGGCGGAAAGTGGAGAACGGAGTGTCTTAATACTAGGTTCTCACTGCCTACACTGCTGTGTGCGGGATACAGCGTGAAGCTGATTTAATTTGATTTGATTATTGTTATATTTCTAGAACATGCTCTGCTTAGTACACGGATAGTCCATTTTTTTAATAATGCATAGGTTACTTTTAATAAATAAGTAACTTAGATTAAATAAAGCAACCATTTCAGTTAGTAAACGCAAGTATTAAGTAAATGTTTATGAAATTTATCATACTAAACTTATTTATGGGGAAAACTTAATATCGAGACACTCTTTTCGCCACTTTATGTTCAAATTCAAGACATAATGTATTGAGTGGTGAAACTCAACGCCACGCTTTGACTCACAACCGTCGTGCTCACAACCTCGCTGTCCTACTCCGGCTTCATATTATAATTACACAAAAACAAAACTCTCAAACAAAAACACACATTTCGAACTTATTTGAACGTTTAAAATGATTTATCCAATGATTCGTATCAGCTACACTACAATGAGATAAAGCTACAATGCTCGATGCTATCGCGACGCAGGAACAGCTGTCGGCGTGTCGCCGCTTCTTGTACTGTCATAATAATTATGTATGTGAAGGCGTTAAATGTTCAAGCGCTATATTGCTAGGTTTTGTAGGTTTATGAGACGAAATTAGGCTTAATATGGAAATTATATTTGAGGTTAGTCGTGGCGCAGCGCCACAAAGTGTAACTGTAAAACTGACTGGTTATGGGTTCGATCTCCACTCGAAGAAGGTGAAATATTTACTTAAATTTATATTTCCATTTTTTCACTCTGGTGTCGAGACAAAACGCGGCGTTGAGTTCTGCGACTCAACACGCAATGTCTTCAGAATTCGGCAGAAAGTGGGGAACGGGTCTGAACACTGCCTATCCTGCAGTGTGCGGGATATGTGAAGATGGAAAAAATACGTGTAAACGGATCATCAGTTCATGTTTTTGAGCAGCAGAAGACTAACATTGTACTTATGATAGTTCATTCCTCACTTTTCGCTTAATTTTCGAATTATTACGTATTGGGTGGTGAAACTTATAATAATTCATTACAAAGAGAAAGAGAGAGAGTGGGAGAGAGATTTCTTAAAAAAATCATTTCCTCGAGAAAACTTTGGACTCACAATCGTCACGTTTCCAGTCAGACACTACGCCACTGTGCGCTACAATTACCTCTTTTGTTTATTTATGTGTCAAAATTCGTTTTATTACGAAAAATATGCGAAATTTATGCGTAATAGGAAATTCAGATATGAAAAATATGCCAAACTGGTCTGTATAGAACTAGGAATAGTTAATTTCTAGGACATATTTCTATTCATTAAACGGCGCTGCCTTTGAAGAAAAAAAGTTCTAAACAGTGCTCTGAGCTCCTCACTCTCCAACGCGATGGGCACTCACATATTGAATTAATGCTATTTATTGTCTTTCTCTCCTTAATTCTATTACTTTGTTATTGTGCAAGAAGATTTATGTAAAGTTACGTGGCCGAAAGATTGACATAAAATGGAAATAAAATGATAAATTGAGAAGATTTTTTTTTCTGAAATTTTAATGCATGTAATGCATAATCTTAAGAGTCTGAATATTATGTGTTAAAATATTATAAAACATATTGAAAAAAATATTTTAATATACACATGAATAATGCAGTATGTACCTACATTTTATTATTACGAAACGTAGCAAAGTAAAAGTTGATTTCAAAAGTAAACATTGGGACAATTTTTTATTCTGTCTTGTCTTGTATATGAAAGTTATAAAAAATATCCTTATTCATTGCCCACAAATTAAATAATGCAACTGTACGTTCGTTCGTGTATTAAGAACAAGTTTTTTAGGGTTCCGTAGTTCAAAAGGAAAAACGGAATATTTAAAGGATTACTTTGTTGTCTGGCTGTTCGTCTGTCAAGACTATTTTTCTTAAAATCACGAGAAGATGAAACTAATATCATACTATATAATACTGAGATCGGTTCAGTCTTCGTCGGAACGGATCAGCTCTTTGAAGCACAGTAAAAAAAAAACTTTTAAGTCAACACTATTAAACAGACGGCCGTTTATGCTATATATTGTATGATCTTCTCAGCGTCATCTTTCAAACCGACAAGATATTGGCTGTTATTGGCCGTATCTGATACACATGTATAAAATTTGGCCAAGAAAAATTTTAAAAGTGGAAATTTGTAAACAAATCACAGAAAAAAATTCAAACTTATATTTATTGTTTGTTTCATACAAAATAAGTTCATACAAATTTAAATATATTAATTTTAATAAATTTTACTTTAAATCGACTTACAGTCAAGAAATTGTTACGGAACCCTCAGTATGTATTTCCAAATCGCACTTGACTGGTTATTTTGGACATTGTTAGGCCGTGTGTAGGCGGCGTGGGCGTGTCACGCGAAAAGGCACACGTTTAAATTACTCTTTTTTATAAATCAAATAAATACTTCTGTACCCTTGTTATTGTGTTGGTAATATGTTTAATGTTATCAGTATTATGATTTTTAGGTGAAAATGTTGTATGTAAATGTATTTTTAATGTTGATGAAGTTGTAGGTTCGATTTTGGTTTTAGCCATTGTTATTACATAGAAATACATAAATACCTTTATTATTGTATATATGTATAACAAAAATAATTAGGTAGAGTATGCAAAATTACTTTTTTCTTAGCTTCACTCAGTATCACGTGAATATTGGGTGGTTAGAAAAGAACTTAGTGTGAAGACACTCCTTTTGCTACTGTTGAATTTGCGGGTTGAGTGGCAGAACTCAACGCTGATTTATGTATTCTATATACTCAGCAAGCAATAAATTATAGAATAATATCCACATTTACTAAATCCTTCCAAAAATCATTAACATCGATTCAGCGATTTAGTTGTTCAAAAGTTAGTACCATTCTAACTAGGTAAGGTGGAGTTACATTATATCTGCCCTAATCCTAGTAACTAAAATTGAAATTAAAAAACTATACGATATATAACGTATGCATTTTTTTAGAAAGATTCACGCAATATTGTTATGTTTATATCAGGGTAGGCAGAGGGAACCTAGTGTTAAGACACTCCGTTCCTCGTTAAGACACTTGCGTTTCCTACTTTTCACCAAATTCTTGAGGCATTTCGTGTTGAATGTTTGTACTAAACACCGCGCTTTGTTCTTTTTTTATAAACTTTATATAGTATAAAGAATAATATCTTTCTTTTACATTTTAGAAGCAAAAGAAGAAGCGTGCGGTAACTAGTTCAGCTCATTGAGTCACGTGTCCACAAAATTATTGATTAGTATACTTCATTATACAACTATACTTATATGGTAATGGTAAAAATAACTTAATTGGAGGCTTTGTGACTAATGCTTTTTATACCTGTAATAATATAAAACATATGTATGTTTGTAATGAACTTTAATTTATCCTTATTGGGCGGTTGACTAGGAAAAGTATTGAAATTTCATTATTTGTTGAGACCGTCGTGGCGCAGCGGTACAGAGTATGACTGTAAATGACATGATCGTGGGTTTGATTAACATTTGAGAGAATTTTTTTTTTATTTCTTTAAAATTGAGCGTAAAATGGGAAACGGAGTGTGTTGACTAGGTTACCTTTGCCTATTTTGTTATATGTGATATACAGTGTGAATGCAAAAATATATAGAGTTGATAGCTAAATTTTAATGACGACATTGTGCAATCACAAAGTATCTAACTAGACACGTTGATTGTGGGTTCAGTTCCCACTCAGGGGAATGATTACATTTATACGAGTACATGCGGCCTCTTAATAGGTAAAATACTAAGTAAATTAATTTTTTATTTCCGTTCCGGTCATTTTATAATTTATATTCAATTAAATACAAATCCATCTTCATGTTAATTAATTCAGATGACATATTTAATAGAAGTGACAACAAAAGATAAGCACTGTTCTATAACGCACACCGAGACCATAAATAATGTCGTATTAGACGTAACGTGGGTGTAAGCGAATAGAGTTATGACTGAGTTCTGTTTGTTCTTTTAAAGTTATTGTGAAGATTGAAGCTGTATTCCGCATACTTATAGCGAGATAGGCAGAGGGATCTCAGTGCTAAAACTAAAAACTCTATTTTCCACACTCAATTTTTGTGATATTGCGTGTTGTGTGGTGGAAATTACTTAAACTTGCTCTGGTAACAACACTGTACCCAGAATAATACAAAATCAGACGGTGTGGCTGTGCCGCTGCACCACGACGGCTTCATGTTAGAGTAAAATATTTTAATTTAATCTTGTAGTATTACATTTGTTAAATATTATAAAAATACTGTATTAAAGTTAGTTGAAAGTGGAGTGATTTGTTCATTTGGCAAAAAACCCTGCGTTGAGTTTCGCCACTCAAAGCGAGCTACAAGCGCTCCTAAACGCGCAATGCCTTCAGATTTTGAAGGAAAGTGGGGAACGTAAGTGTTTATTGGTAACGAAGTGTCTTAACACTAATTTTCCCAGGTTTCCTTTGCCTACCCTGCTTTGTGCGAGATACAGCTAAGAAAACCAAATGTAGTATCAAGATTGAGGGCATATCTATAAGTTTAAATAAAATGTTTAACAATGGCCACCTTTTACAAAGTACACAGATAGTATCGAGAGTATTAATAATTTCAATTTAACTACTGTTAAATTTAGTCCTCATTCACTTCGTTACCATTAAGACACTTACGTTTCCTACTTTCCTTCAAATTCTGGAGGCATTGCGTGTTGAGTGACGGAGCGGAGCGGCTGCGGCTTACTTTGTTTTCAGAGTGAGAACAATATTAAATATTTCAGTTCTGTGAGTGGAAATCGAGTCCACAAATTGTCGCGTAGAGTCGCTTGCTTGTACCCCTGCGCCACAACTATTCTCATTAGTATTAATATAATATAAATCGTAACATAATGTAAACGTGTAAAGTCACTCGATTTTACGAAACACTCTCTAAAGATCACCTAAACTTGGTCGGTTTAGCTTGTTTCGTATACATTTAAAATCATTTAAGTATCTTCATGTTTTTTCCTTAAAGCAGAATGACAGAGGAAATCTAGTGTTAAAACAACCCGTTTAGCTATAGTCCGCTCAATTTTTGAGACATTACGGAAGGCGGCACTCAACATCGCGTTTTCAAGCTCAGGGCAATGAACCCTCAACTAGCACGTATACATGACGACGTTCCACTGTGCTATAACGCCCTTAAAAATATTAAAAAAGGATTAACTTCATTCTTTAGTATAACAAAAGGCTACACAAGTACAATGCGTCATATTAGTGTTAAAACATACGAGAGGATGTGTGCTGGGAAACTCGGCGGATGTCAAATATTTGCGGCGCGGGCGCAGCCACGCTGTCGTAATGACTTGGTACATTTTGAATAAATTTTAAATGATTTTTAATTAGTATTTCCATTGTTTTTTCCAAAGTTTAAGCTATTCTCCGCCACCCGCCTGCGTATCTCAAGATATTGCGTGTTTGTGACGTTATTCATCACCGCTCTTTTTTCTAAATTAAAGTCTATTGAGTTAATTATTAATGTAAGGAATAATATAAAATTTGTTTATCATTGAGCTGGTCTGATGATGGAGCCAGGACCTGAACACCCCTAAAATTTTTCAGAGGATAATAGTAAACCACTCGAGATTAGGATCCGAACGTATTCTATTATATCATTTGTAGAATAAGATATGGATAGGAGTGGCTTTTAGTTTTTGTTTTTAACTATGTATTTTCGCGCGCCTGCCGCTTGTAGGTAGGTTGATTTGTATTATCATTATATTTCCCCTTATTATTAATATTATAAACGTTGTCTCGCATGTAGTCGGTCATCGGTACAAGTCTTGTGTTAATAAATAAACTAAATAAAAAATTAAATCAACTTCACGATGTATCCCGCACACTGCAAAGTAGGCGGAAGAAACCTCTGTTTCCCATTTTCGCCGAATTCTGGAGGCATTGCGTGTTGAGTGGCGAAACTCAACGCCGAAAAAATAATGTGGATAAGGATGCTAGGTCCCGTAGAATTTGAGACTTTGCGCATAGAGTGGCGGAACTCAACGCCGCGTTTACCAAAAACACACAGAAAAAAATCTAATTTAATAACTTTAAGTTACCAAGCATTAAACAATGCAAAGCACATCCAAGATAAGGGCACCCGTTCACCAAGCAAGAGAAAGCGATACTATCTTATCCCCAGACTCGTGCGATCGTGCGATTGTTTGTAAAGGCGCCGACAGTTTGTTCTCGCCGCGCTGTCCTTACGTAAATATGTTATCGTTACTCGTTTATGTCCGGCTTAATTTTGAGATTAGCTTGTGTTTTGTGTGTGGTTTGTGGGGCAGAGGTTAGGGGTTCAGTTCTGAGTTGCGGATTTTTTTGTATTGTATACCGACATATAACAAGCGTTGCTCTTGATACTTGTGTTTCCGAAGGTAAGTGGGTAAATATTAGATTATAGTTAAAATATTAAGATTTTTCCAAATATTATCGTTTTTATACAGGGTAGGTAGGTAGTCTAGGTTACTCTTACTCTATTAGATTTTACGCTGTATCTTCTATATAACCGGGCAAGCATAGGTAACCTAGCGTTAAGACACTCTGTTTCCAGCTTTCCCCCTTATTTAGAGATATTGCGTATTGAGTAGTGAAACTTAACTCCGCGCTTTGTCTTGTTACCGGAGTGAGAATCGAACTCACAACCATACCGTTTGTCGTTAGTCTCTGTGCCGTTGCGCCACAACGGTCTCAACATATACATTTTTTTTAACTTCACGCTGTCTCTATATAACGTATCCTGCACATAGTAGGATAGGCAGAGGGAACCTGAGAATCTAGTGTTTAGACACTCCGTTACCTATTAGTACACTTCTGTATCCCACTCTCCGCTGAGTTCTCGAAGAATACGAATTCAGCTTTGCCTCGTTACCAGAGGTAACAATGCCCAAGTCGGAACCGAAAACACAACCGTCACGTTTCCAATCGCACGCCTGTGCCCCTGCGCCACTATGGTCTCAACATCTTTTACTCTTATTCATATTAGCTTTTTATATAGACTTTTAAACAAATAAAATAATAATCCTATTTCTCTAGATATCATATATATTATAAAATAAATCTCTTAACAATTATATTCACAACATGAACTCTATTTAAGCGGGCGGGAGTTCAAATATAAATCGTCGGTTACTGGGTGGTACACATAGAACGGTTAGACCACACCTCGCGCACTATTTAACGACTTGCCACTAATACTTATAACTTCTTTTTCTTAAATTCTTATTTTCTTAAATCGAATTAACATATTATAGTGATTTTTTTTATTTTTTCCGTTCTAAATTTTAATAAAGGATGTGCCTCCCGAGCTTGTGTTAGTTTGTAGAACTGACACTGCTCACGTTTTCATATTACTTGAGGTTTTAGAAGTGCTTGCACATAATAACCTAATTTAGAAAGTAATTTTAGATTTTTGATTTTAAAGGAATTGAACCTGCGATGATTGCACTATAAATCAAATAAAATCAGCTTCACGCTGTATCCCGCACACAGTAGGGTAGGCAGAGGGAACTTATTGTTAAGACACTCCGTTCCCCACTTTTTCTTTCTTCTCGACACCATAGCGAAGAAATTAAAATATAAATGTAAATAAATATTTCATTTCCTCATGAGGATCGAACCCACAACCAGTAAACCACATTTTACAGTCACATTTTGTGCCCCTGCGCCACGACTAGCCTCATATAGGCAAATAAATTTATATGTGTGTTATTTTAAAGGAAAACTTTCAAAATTGCGGCTTTTATTGATGTAATTGATATGTAATTTATCAATTTATATAATTAAACTGCTTTTAAAGTAGGCAAATCATTATTATTCATATGTAAATTTACACTCATATAACATTTATGTAATTTTTTCATTTGTTTCAGCATGCACTCACTAATTGCCTATATTAATTTAACTAATGAACCATTGACCCAAGGCGATCGTGCAGTGGGAAAAGGCTTTGACTGTAAACGCGATGATTGTAGATTCGATCCCCACTCGGGGAAATTAATAATTATTATTTCTCTTTCCCTTAGATAGTGCAACTCAAAATAGAATAACATAAATTCTGATGGAAAATCGTTGCGTATATGCAAAGAAAATCTAAGACTATATTTTCAAAAATATTTTTGGGTTATTCTTTATTAAATTTTAGATATAAATCAGACAAGGGCTTAATATAATAGTATAGGGCTTAATATTAACAACAAAGTCGAGTCCTGGCTGAGCTACAATAACGTAAAATTAGTTTGTGCTTTACCTAACATTAATATACCGCTAATCACCTCTTATTAATTTGGCAAACTTCATTGTGCATTGCGAGTAATGTACTGTAATCACTATCATTCTTGGTCAGCAGCCAGCGATAAACTTTATATATAATATAATGGGTATATTGCCTGTCTACTGCATCTAAATCATGAATTTAATTTGAAATCTCAGAACAAGTATTTTAGAAGTGGTACAAATTTGAAGGGAGCGGATAAAGGGTGCGACTGTAAAATGCGACGGATTAGAGTTTGATTCCCACCGGAGAGAACGAAATATTTAATAGTTTAATTTCTTCGCTCTGGTCATGTGGCAGAAGCGAGGCGTTGAGTTCCGTACACTTAATATGCAATGCCTCCAGACGGAGTATTTTAACACTAAGTTCCGTTTACTTACTCTGCTATACACGAGATACAGCGTCAAGCGTAAAAAAAAAAGAAAAAAAAACTGAAAATTATTTCCTGTTTTGTCCACACGCGCTGGCTGGGTTTGAAATTTTGAAACGTTCTACAGCTTAACTCTATGGGACGAATTTTGACCATTTACTCAATAACTACAATTATAATTGTCATCAAACTACTTCGCTGGGATCATCGGTGGTCGACACCACAACGTTCTTGCAAAATTTCAGAGCTGTAGATTTAACGGTATAGGAGGAATAGTCAACACACTGTTGACCAGTAAGAGCGTCACTTCTCTCAATTACCCATGTTCTCTGGTTCTATCAATTTCACCCTAATATTAAGCGTTCTTGATAAAAAGGGCCTTAACAGATGGATAGACAGGCGGACAACAAAGTGATCCTATAAGAATTCCATCATTTTCTTTTTAGGTACGGAACCCTAAAAATATACGCTATAGTATTTTCAAAATATTCTCGTCTACAACACAAAGTGCACCGCAGGTCATTAAATATTTCATGGTCCCATGGCTCACGATGCTGGACGTCGACATAAGTTTATAGTGCCAAAGCAATCTGTACCCTATAATGTATCTATCTGTTATAATACCAATATTTATATTATTTTACTTATATATTGACTGTAAGGACTATTTAGACAATTGAAATATAATTTATTATTATCATATTTTTCAGCTTTAAACTAAGTTTGACTCTGTTTAACTATTTTGATTTTGTTATGTAGGTGAGTTTTGATTTCTTACGTTTAAAAATTGATATATGGAGACAGTCTAGTCCTTAATCCCTTAATTTTTTGCTTTTTTATTTGGTAAGAGAAGCAGGGTCACAGTCCAGCTAACGCAATTAATTTTATTTTCTTGCTCTAGCAAGAAGACAAAGCGCGGCGTCGATACGGCCACTCATACGCAATATCTCAAAAATTGGGCGAAACGTGAGGTATAATTTCATTGTCATCTTCAGAAATCACTAACTGAAATAAAAAATAGACGTCCATACATACTATATCCTATATAAAATGATTCATCTGAAAGGAGTGCATCCATTATACCAATTAAATTGCTTTATATCAAAATAGTTAATATACAAAAATCAAGCTTAAGTCATTGTAATAAAACACAATAATTTAATTTTGTTAGCAGAAGTTGTATTTGGCTTTACCTAGAGACTCGTATGTTTTAATTTATTTTAAGTTTTATCTTATGAGGGTTAGAGTCGATTTTTGTATTTACTTCTCAATATCTTTTAAGGGCATGTTTTAAACAGCTACCAGCGACTCCCGGGGTGGCTTGTACGATGTTAGCGCGTGACACTGCTCTATTTACGATAAAGCCAGTCGGTTTCTGGATCTAAAAACGAGCTACACGGTACAGAGATTGTGGCTCGAATATATTTAGTTTATGAGACTTTTTAAAATAAAAAATAAACTTAAAGAAAAAACTTTTTTGATAGTTTCACGCAGTATTCCACATATGGCAGAGTAGAAAGAGAGTTGAATTCCGCCCCTCAACACGCAATGCCTCCAGAATTTGGCTAAAAATGAAGAAAAGAAATGTATTAATGGGAACGGAGTAATTTAACACTATGTTCTGAAGTTCCCTTTACATACCCTATTGTGAAGCACCCGATGCAATGTGAAACCAGAAAAAAAATTACGAAAAAAAATTCTATTTCCTATAGAAATCTTGAATCGTATAACACGCGATACCAAGGATAGTCCTCGCACGCGGTGGCACTGTGCGCCTTGTCTCGCTATTAACGCTCAGATATATTCGCCTCTAACAATCGGACGGAGGTTTTTGAATAATTATAAACGATCCCGCAAAAGCCTTATAGGAAAGCCGCTGACCCCACGTTTTATATGGGGTTAAATGGTAGGCAGAAACTGTTTTATAGAGTAATAATGTATATGCTAGTATTATCTATATATATAAAAGGACTTGTGCTGACTGACTGAGGTAAGACGCACGCAGAGCCGTAACCGCTGATGGTAGAAACGTGAAACTTGGGCAGATGTTTACTTTCATATTCTGGACATCCACTAAGAAGGGAATTTCAAAAATTTTAACCCTAAAGAGATGAAATAGGAGTTAAAAGTTTGTATGGAAAAAAAATTTAATCTGCACCGATTTTTATAAAATTTGAAATTCAGACTCTTAAAAATATTTCATTGAACACGTGTTTCATGGTTTTTAAGAATTCACCCTCTAAGGGTTCAAATAAGGGATTGAAAGTTTATATGAAAAAATCTTTAAATTGCCACCGATTCTTATAAAAATTTAAATTCAGACTGTTATTTTATTAAACGTGGTTTTTTTAGAATTCACTCATAATAAGCGGGCGAAGCCGCGCGCGCCCTCTAGTATTGGATAAATGTATTTTTATTAGATTTTTTTGTTCGTAAATTGATAATGTATTTTTAAATTGAAAAAAGCAGCTTCACGCTTTTTTACGCATAGAATGTAGACAGAAGGGTTAAGACACTCTGTTTAATATTTTAAGCCGAATTTTTGAGACATTGTGTATTGAGTGGCAAAACTTAACGCCGCGCCTCGTTTCGTCTATCGAAATAAGGTAATGAAAATAAATTAAATATAACTATTAAAACAGTGAGCTTGAATCGAACCCACAACCGTTACATTAACAGGGTCTGACTGACGCTGTCTAACTGCGCCATGATGTTCTCAAATATTACATTGTATTATTTAAAGCGGCCTCGTAATACTGTATAGTGTACTTTATAAAATATATATGTTTAAATTTTCAATTCCTTTTGATAAAATATATATACCAGTGAAATCAGTTACCTATTAATTTGCGAAAGAATAATCTTTTTATCAACAAGAAACTGATTTTTTAGTGACGTATGTCAAGAATTCCAAATTATATTACAATTTAGAAAACCAATTTCAAACAAAGCTCGTCGTACACCTTAGATACGACTCTATAAAGCTTTATAGCATTCCTATTACATTGAAAGTATCGAATGTATTTTTATGTGACACAGCCGCCATCCTATTAACCCTGCTTCCGTTTGACATTAAATTTTACTTTAAATTCCTCTAATACTTACGCATTAAAGCAAACTTAGTACTAGTACTTGTTTCGAAAAAAAATCCCTGGATTCATCGTGTCCTCCGCGTTGTAAGAAGTGTGTGTGTGGCATAAGAAAATTAATAAATAAGAAATCATTTGAAATCAAGAATTGAGGCTAGTCGTAGCGCAAAATGTGACTGTAAGCGTGACTGGTTGTGGATTCGAGCCACATTTGAGGAAATGAAATATTTGTTTAAATTTATATTTCCATTTTTCGCTCTGGTGTCGAGGCAGAGCGCGGCGTTGAGTTCCATCACTCAACATGCAAAGCTTTTAGAATTCGGCAGAAAGTGGGCTACGGAGTGTCTTAACACTTAGGTTCCCTCTGCCTACCCTGCTGTGTGCGGGATACTAGGGGAGATTTTATAAATTTTGATTTATGTTAAAAGATTTCATGTAATATTTAAATCATATTTTGACATTACTTATCTTTTCACTTATCCTATACTTGCTCTTACAATCGAATGCACAAAGCTCAACAAAGCAAGTACCATCTCAAGAACGATCAAAGACTCTCAATCGCATATTCAAATGCCTCTGTATAATTTTCTATCATCAAAACTCACTTATAAGTCCCCCTTATATTTTATTACTACATTAAATCTTAACCCTAAAATTCCATATTTTTTTTCACAATTAAAATATTAATCGATTTTGGACTGTAATTTTCTTAGTGCTAAAAAGCAATAAAATTCACACCTCACGTCCAGAGAACGTTACGACCTATTGAGACAGATAAAGATGTTGTTGAAAAAATTCAGAAGCTTTCATTCCCACTTTGCGATAACAATGGCTCGGTAAAGGTTAATGCAGAATGGTATTTATGGAGCTTTTTTTTAATATAAATGAAGAAAAACAGAAATGTGTGAGTTAAATATAGTTATTATTTTCTATAGTAGGATAGTAGGTAAAACAAAATAACCAAATATACAAGTAATAATATCAAAAAATAAATTTAATTAACTTCACGCTATATCCCGCATACAGCAGGGCAGGCAGAGGGAACCTAGTGTTAAGACACTCCGTTCCCCACTTTTAATTTTTAATTTACGTTTTTTTAATGTTTTAATTAATATAAAAAAGATTAGACAAAGGGCCGGACCACGTGTCCGCGGTGATTAGATAAATCTACATAAAATGTTGTGAAGTAAGAATGAGGTTCGCCCGCTGAGGGTTCCGTTCCAATTTCTTTATAGGGGCAGTACAATTTCTAAGATAAATTGTCAAATTAAAATTTGTCGGAGTATGCAAAAATTTTGTAAGAAATTAAAACTGTAATGGTTCTTTTATATCATCAATACTAATATATAGATATTTGATATGTATTTCAGCTTAGCTTATGAATAACAAAGTTGGTCCTAGGTTTCCGTTTTTTTAACGGAACCCTAAAAAATACCAGTAGTTTTTACCTATTCCAGTTATTTACCGAAAATATCTGACGTTAAAAAACATTTCGATTTTTCAGGTTTTACATAAATACAAAACACACTATCCATAAATGTGAAAACCACCTAATCTTCAATTCAAAACTAACAACTCTGCAAAAAACATGCGATACGAGTTTCGGCGCGGCACGTGTTATTTGACAAGTAAAAAGCTGACGCTTGGAACCAAAATGAAGGGAAAACGGGAAAAATACCTCGAGCTTAAAAAAAATATGATCGAAAATTGATTGTAAGCTTTTTGAGCTTTATTGTTTTGCTGCTGTATTCGATATTTATTCCACACTTTCAAGAAATAAATTGTTTGGGAATGAGTAGTGGGTTTGATCTTCGTTTGGGGGATGTATTTCTTTTTTATGTTATTAACGAGGCCGTGCATTTAACCAATTACCACCATTTTTTTTTAAACACGCAATGTTTAAAAAATTTGGTGGTATGTGAGGAATGGAGTGTCTTAAAACTAGGTTATCTATGTTTCCTTACATCCAGGATACACAGCGTGAAAAAAAAAATATCCACTAGTACGTTAGGTTGTGTTCTCATAACGTGTAAAAAGATTTTATTTACATTTTTTTTTTGGGATATTAACTATTCTATTTAATATCTAAGATATAAGATACAAGATATAGATAAGATATAAGATACTCCAGACCTTGCTTTCCGCCCGAATTCGAGACATTACGTGTTGAGTGGCGGATCGTAACGCTGCACTTAATCTTACCAGAGCAGGAAAGTGAAAATCATTAATTCCTCCAAGTGGAAATCCAACCTAGAACCTTCGCGTTTGCAGGCTACATAATCTTAATATTTATTTTACATATTCAAATCGTTACAATAAATACTGACGTGTTAATACATTTATTTATATTAACACAAATTTCTATAAAACAAATAACTTAAAGATAAACAACATGACTTATAGCGATAAGCTTTCCGCATTTGTCATCGTAATAGTAGCGTTCGCCATCTACGGCGTATAGAGATAGTGATGTATCTTCTAGTGTTTTTCCATCGATTGCTACATTTTTTACAGTTATTTTGGAAAATTATCGATTTTGTTAATAAAATAAAGGTCATTGTGCACAATGGCACAGCAATTGGTCTGTGTGAGTGAGTTCGCACTTCAATTCGAGCGGAAAGTGGAGAACGGAGTGTCTGGACGCTAGGTGGTCTCTGGAAAGCGTGCCTCACTTTCCATCTATTTTTTAAACATTGCGTGTTGTTGCGACTCTACGACGCGTTTTATGTACCGGAGCGGTAAAATAAATATAATTACATTATAATCAATTTAAAACTCCCGCTTTATATCTATAGTATAGTATAGTGTAGTAAAACTAAGAAAAGCTTAAAAACTAGACCGAGTTGTACCGGGAAACTCTACAACCGTTAAAGAGTAAACAACGATAAGCTCCCACGCTGTGGTGATACAAAAACTGGCTCATTGCGATGCGACGCGCGACTCCGTACTCGGTATTTTTATTTTGAGATCCTTCAGTTGCAAATTATTATTTATTTGTTTATTTTATAGTATTTATTTGAGAGGTGAGATTTATTTTGTGATAGCAATTAGAAAATACAACCGGTGCCTTTGGAAGAAGTATTTTTAAACAACATATACTTGCTGCTAAATTAATCTATACTTTAATATTAAAAAGCTGATTAGTTTGTTTGGTTGAACGCACTAATCTCAGCAACTGCGACAGCTTTAACTCGAAAAAAATATTTTGTGTTGGATAGTCTATTTATAGAACAATTCTATAGGCGCGATTACCTCAGAGGCCTGAGTTACCTTAGGCATTTATGACGTGTCAGGTGTTCTATACAACTTTCAGTTATTTCCAAAACCCACGTGGGCGAAGCCGCACGTAATATCAAGTTTTAAATATACTGTTATATGATTTACCTAAATACAAATTTTATTGATGAAAATCATATAAAAAACTACTCTATTCCAGTTTCTGAAATTATCCTAAAAATAAATACTCATCAAGACGGCAAAATTAAAACTTAAAATGTATGATTTGGGTTTTAATTTTACAGTGAAAGCATAAGATCTAGTAATGCAATACATTAACTTAAACAATTTTCAGAAGTTATTCTGTAGTATTCCTTATAATCTATATATGAACAACACAGATTGTTATCTTTATTTTACCCCGAGAAGATGAAACAAGTATTCCTTTAAATTTCAAATTCAAGAAAGCAAAAACGATGTATTTTAATCAACATAAAGAAATGGTAATTTCTCAGCCACGTTAAGAATTTACACCACCATCACCCTCAATACATATTGGTGCGTAAACTGTATCGACAAGTTCCTAGAAGTAGGTTATCACATAGAAAAAAAACTATAATGTCTATACTAATTATTTATTCACTGTATAGTGTGCAGTGGAGTGTACATCCGGCAGAGCGTAGACAGGGGGGCGCCCACATTCCTCAGAAGCTTAGAAGTTCCCTTCGACTTTAAATATTGCTTATTTATCATTATCACGCTTTTTCTCGTATAGGATTAAGTTGGGTTAGGTTCACCAGGTTCCCTTTTATTAAACACTACAGAAACGTGGTCCGCAATTTTTTCAGCTTTTTCAAAATTATCAGCTTTAATTTAGTTTTATTTGTATTTGTTACTTAAACTAAACTTATAATTAGACATAATTATCCCTACGTATTTGATTTCTAAGAGAGTTCAGGTATTTGGATCGCCTTTTTCTTCAAATTTAATTTAATATCTATTAAATTGAACACAGTATAGATAAGATACTTCGTATCACACTTTACACTTAGTTTTGGTGACATTATATGTTAAGTGGAGAAATTTATTGCTTGTTGAGTGATAGAAATTGGGCGAAAAATGGGGAACAGAGTGTTTGTCTCTAGGTTCCCTATCGGAATACCCCACTGCTATGCGGGTCAAGCGTGAATCTGCTTTTTTACCTACTTAGTGAATCTATTCGTTTAGAAATAAATTAATATTTATTAATGTGAGTGCAAATATTTTTTTATAGGATTTTCAATATATGTAATAGATTCAAGTAGACACTAGATGTTAGCATATTACAAAAGTAGTGTTAAATATTCATTAGTACTAGGAGTGTGTGGGAAAAGGCGCAATAAAGTGATCTAGGGCAAGCATCCGGTAGGTCGAAGATGGTATATCGCCAATCTTCCCTAGATTTTTAGGTTTTTCTATGATGTTGAGGCCATTAAGGCACAGTGGGACGAGTCTAAGTCTAAACGCGTTGATTGTGGATTCGATACGCTCTCGTGGGAATGATTATATTATCCCTTTTAGAACGGAAAGGTGTCTTGATACTAGATTCCATTTGCCAAACCTGTTTTATTCGGGCTAAAACGTCACTCAAAAAAAGCTCCCTAGAAAATTAAAAAAATATGATTAATGTAAGTATGTATTAATAATACAATAGTTGGTAGATACATACTATGAGAAACATGAATAAGTTATACATCCGGCAACGGCAGACGAAAGGGCGTCATAGTTCTAGGAACCAAGTAGATTTGTTTTATAAATACCACGTGTGAAATCAATCATTTGTTACAATTCTTGATTCACACGGTCGATTTTTTTGCATTTAATAGCTATTACGTTGAACTCACTTATTCCTACTATTTGGTTTTTCTTTTTTCGAAAATTGGAATTGGAAAGCGGAGAACGGAGTGTTTTTATTACCAGGTTACCTTCTGTACATATATTTACATACTTACGGGATACAGCGTGAAACTAAAAAGAAAAATCAATTTTTTTAAACAAGTTATTATAAATAAAAAAAAAAATAGCTTCACGCTGTATCCCGCACACAGCAGGATAGGCAGAGGGAACCTAGTGTTAAGACACTCCGTTCCCCACTTTCTGCCGAAATTCTGGAAGAATTGCGTGTTGAGTGGCAGCACTCAACGCCGCGCTTAACCTCGACACCAGAGCGAAGAAATGGAAATATAAATATAAGTAAATATTTCATCTCCTCGAGTGGGGATCAAACCCACAACCAGTCGTTTTTATAGTCACACCTCGTGCCGCTGCGCTGGCCTCAATTATTATAAATAAATTAACAAAATAATATAAATAAATTAACGAAATAATGGATTTATTGTATTATCCAAAAACGATCACACATTATAGTTTAGTAACTACGAATGCCTCTCCTCCCGTAGCTCCTTAGGAACCTGTCACGTACATTCTACTCGATAGAAGGATTTTAATTAGGAAAATTGAACGCCAATAATCTGAGATGACCATTTTTATGTGAGAAAACTGCAGACTGCACTTCCACGTATAGCCATAGAGTATGTAATTGTAGAGGATATATACAGCAAAGTAAATAGACTGGAAAGCAGAGGGAACATGATAAAACATTCCGTTCCGAAATAAGTGAGGATCGAACCCACAACCGTCGCGTTTTAGTCACACCCTTGTGGCAACGGGCTACGACGGCCTCAACAAAATGGAATAAATAAAATAATAATAATAATAAGTGATACAAAGTTGTTATGTATTTAAGTAAATACGATAGTCGCGAATTTATATCTCCTTTGGAGGAATACTTTAATCTATACTAATAATATAATACTGAAGAGTTTGTTTGGTAAAAAACCCTGATCTCAGGAACTATGGGTTACAATTTATGATTTAGATTTTTTCTCAGTTTAGGTCTCACATCTGTTATACTGTAGCAAGAAGGTTCTCACTTTAATCCTTCTTATTCCCTATATGACAATGTTTTTAACCGTCCATTAAAAACTAAAATATTTTTTCGTTAATTTCGCTTGCATGTCTATACACTATACCTTATACATATTATGAAGCCGAAGAATTTATTTGGTTGAAGTCGTAACTTTGGCATAACTCAACACTGCACTTCATTTACTTTAAAGAATATTTATAAATATCCTCTTAAATGGATTAGAACGTCTTTTCTCATAATCTGTGTCCACTCACCGAGCTGCATCTTAAGCATTCTCGCGCGTGCACCTTTTTGCGACCGGCGACGACGACGGCTCAAAAATGTACGATTATTTATTATGTCTTAAAACGGCTGTTTTGGTTCAGTTACGACATTGCCTCAAATTTTATTGGTTAACAGAAAATTACTTTTAACTAGCTGTATTAATAAAATTAAGGTTTATATACCTACTTCTTTGAAATGACTTGTGATTACTTTTAAATATATAATATGTTGAACAAAATTGTGTTGAATGTTGGTTATGTAGGTGTAGGTGTAAGTATACAACATTTTGTAGCAAAAATGGCGGTTGTAAATTTTCATATTTTATTTTTAACATTTTTAAGGTGTTAATCCACACCTAGGAAAGAAAAATACTTATTTAGAAAACGTATGAAAATTTTAAACGTAGCGAGACTCGAACCCGCGCCTCCTGCAATCCGAACAGGCGCTCTGACCACTGAGCAATGGCGAGCTTATGGCTCAATGGTCAGAGTGCCTGGTACTTTACGAATAAATTTTATAAGAAATATTATTGTATTTGTATTGGACAGGATGGGCCAAAACATGTTTTTACCCGTACACAGGGAAGAAAACCTAATACTAAAAAGTGCAATGCGGTGCATTATATTCAGACGTTGAATAATTGCACCTGGATGGCGTTAATTAGTTAAAATAATATTTTTTTTCACAAAACAAAGGATAGGCATAAGGAATCTGGGAACCTAGTGTTGAGACACTCTGTTTTTATTAAGCATTCCTCACTTTCCGGCAAATTCTCAGGGCATTGCGTGTTGAGTGGCGAAACTTTCCCGCTCAAGCCGCGCTTTGCTAATACTGTAGATTTGTATATAGCTTTATTTAATATCTTCTAAGCGGCGTATCAAAAGGCTATAAGATTTTCATAACACGGTTATAAGCAATAAAGGACAATCGTTAACAATAAAATAATCAGGTTCCAGTCGTGCCTCGTTTCGGCTCGAGTTTTTTATGCAAAATCGATTTTTTTCTCTATTTTTTTCGTTATCTCCATGCACTCCCGCACTGATTATGTACGGTGCATGGATATGCAAATGTAATGTACAGTTAAAATCTAGATTATAACTATATAAGATCACGATCGAGATGCTCGGAATATTTGTCGTGGTTTGAGAGAGGCTGCAGTTTTTTTTTATTTAACTTAAATCATCTGAAATTAGTAGAAAATCTCTTTTGAAAAAAAAACGTGTAAATAATTGAACGCAGTGGTAATTGAAGTGTGGATAAAAAGTTTAAAAACATAAAAAAAGATTAGAAAATCTTACCTACAGGCATGTACTGATGGAACTGGGGTCGTAGGTTCTAAATCACTCATTTAGACCATTTTTCAGTTAAAATATTTTCATTTATAAATACAAACATATGTACGAGTATGTATGGTTCGGTCAAACAATTTCTCTGACAGTATGGAAGATTTGATACATGTTCCTTATTTTTATCTGTGCGATTCAAAACTTTATTGATATCTATTATTGTAAACTAGCCTACTAGCTATTTTGAAAAGTCCTAAGGTAAAAATGAAACCTTTTCTGTCTATGATGCCAGTCGCGGCGCAGGGGCACAAAGTGTGTTTGTAAATAGACTGAATGTAAGTTCGATCCCCCCTCGAGGACATGAATTACTTACTTAAATTTATATTTCCATTTCTTCGCTTTAGTGTCTAGGCAAAGCGCGGTGTTGAGTTCTGCCACTGAACACACAATGCCTCCAGAATTCGGCACTAGCTTCCCTCTGCCTACCCTGCAGTGTGCGGGATACAGTGTGAAGCTGATAACAATAACTTTTCTGTCTATCAAACCGTGCGATTTTATAAAAAACGACGTCCACGATATGAATATTAATTATTACACCATAAATTAAAAATTATGAGATATCCTTAGCATATAAAAATCAATTATCATACCTTCGTTCAGTATTAACAAACATGTTTTTCTCACTATTACAAATGATTGGAAAACATCGTTTTTTTTTTGTTCATTCGTTCCGCCTCATAGAGCGTGTAGCATTCCCCTTAACGGTACGGTGTTCAACGCCACCGTGTCTGGTTGGCTTGAGTGATGTTAGACTGATTGTCTTCACAAGACATGTTATAATTGATACTAATTATCTAATAAGTTCTTTGATTTTCATGATTATTACACATTTTAAATGAAACTATTTTAAGTCCGTGGTCACGGTAAGACAGTCTACCCGTGACCACGGACTACTGCAAAGTGTTCCAAAATGTAAAAACTTAAATATACACGATTAATCTGGTTAAAATAGTTTCATTTAAAATACTAATTATCTTTTCATAATGTATCGAAAAATTTCTTTCAATTTCTTTATGTTATTGTATATATTTATGTTTTTGTAAGTTTATATAGTGTTTATATATTTATGTAAGTATAGTTATATTGACTAATATTAGGTATATTTGTATATAGGTTTATTATTATTACTTGTTATTACCGCCAGGCCAGTCGTGGCGCAGGGGCAAAAAGTGTGACTGTAAAACCGACTGGTTGTGGGTTCAATCCCCACTCGAGGAGATGAAATATTTACTTAAATTTATATTTCCATTTCTTCGCTCTGGTGTCGGGAACAAGCATTGAGTTCTGCCACTGAACACGCAATGCCTCCAGAATTCAGCAGAAAGTGGGGAACGGGGTGTCTTAACACTAGGTTACCTCTGCTACCCTACAGTGTGCGGGATACAGCGTGAAGCTGATTTATTTATTTTTGTTACTGTAATATTTAAATACCGCACCTGAATCGTTTTTCTTAAGATGTTAAGAAAAACTATTCGAAAACCCTTGAATGTAGATAGATGCATTCAAGGGTTTCTGGTAGAGATCTCTATTAGAGATAAGTTATCCGTTGTACACATGCTTTCAGTTATTATATGTTTTCTTCTTCTTTCTATACTTTCTTTCTTGTGTGATACATAAATAAATGAAAAAAAAAATTGGACAGTGCGTGGGGAACGGAGTGTCTCAACACTAAGTTATTTACCAAGCTGTATGCACAATATACAATGCTATTTATTTACTGTATAACGTATACTATAATTTTATTATGCAAATTCAAATACAGATCATATTTTTCTGCCTCTACATATTAATTGGTACATATTTACGTCCGTCCGTCGTTGCTTGAGGCGAGTACTTTATTAAAGTAATTTAATTATAATTATAAGTTTAACTCTACATCGATACTGTCGTGAGCGAGTATTTACTTTGCTTACCTTTTTTTAAATTATTAGTTGCATAGTTTTTATGTATTTTTTAGGGTACAAAACTCATGTCAGTCATGGCACAGTGGTACATTTTTGGAATATAAACGATACGGCTGCTTGTTCAATTCACACTAGGGGGTATGAATTATTTTTTCTAATAGATCTAGTAATACAGCGGAGTGCGGTGTTGAGCTCCGCCATATAACATGCAAGATATGGAAAATTAGGCGGAAAGTCTTGATAATAGGATAGTCTCGTCTTGACAATAGGTTTCTGCCTACCCTGCTGTATGTGGAACACTGTTAAGCTGAAAAAAATACAAGTGGAGATATTAAATATAAGTAGAATTTATTCGAAACTCGTTCCGTCGTGTCATATATATAAGATTTTTGTTTAACGTTCTTAATTGCCATTTTTGCGTGTTAAGAAAAATAAATTTAATTAAAAAACCTCGTTATCTGAAACATTTAAGCCGATAGATAACCGCCCGATACCCGACCGGCTAATCAACAGTGAAAGTTGTGTTAACAGCACAATCCACATACGTAAAGTGCGTGAGTACTTTAGAATGAAATTATAGGCCTCTTTTTGAGTACCAAAACTCGCGTTCTGGTACTTAAAAAGAGGAAACAAATTGATGCTTAATTATTCATGTCGAGTTAAAAGTATGTATTTTGGACTATTTTAAGCAACTTTTGTTTCTAAATTTTAGGTATCTTTAATACTGTTAATGATTTAGTAAATATATATATTTTACTAATTATATATTTTTAAATCTCGACAATGATTTTGATGAATGACTTCAATTTTATTTGGTCTGTTACTGTCTTTTTTTAGTTTTTTTTCTATAAATATCTATATATCATGAGAATTAATGTCTAACATGCTAAGAACTTTGCATAAGGTCGCAGTTACTAATTTCTTCAAGTAAAACTGAACCGCTATAATCGTACATCAGTTAAAAATGAATTATTATGGCCTAGATCCTACAGCTACAGGCCTAACAGTGGTACCACAAAAAAGTTACATTCAAATCAGTCCGTAGATCCGAAGATGTGTGCGTACAAACAGACTGACAAAAAAAAATATCATAGATTTACATATTATTATTATATTTAATGTGCAGGCTCAATTTTTCTTACAATTTTTAGTATAAAATTTTAAATATTGGTATTATCCTTGAAATTGCACCAAGCACGTGGGCATACAAAAAGAGAGCACGTTTTGTTATAAATAATGTTTTTAATTAAATATATGTAAGAAAACATAAAAAAAAAACAGTTTAAAGTAACGGACAGAGGTGTGGCGCTTGAACTCAATATATTTGTCACGTTATGTTCTTTGAGATACGAGTGCAGTGTAACATTTTTTCAATTAATTATATTATGTAATAACCAATTTAAATTTTATTTTATTTTTTATTAATTACTAGTGTTCTTTAATTAATTTTATTTTTAAAATTAAGGTTATGACGTCATTATGTGTTCGAATTCGCAAGGCCATATAATGTACGTACAAACATACATAAATATAAGTATATTTTAGTTCATTTTAAAAACAATTGGTCGTTTTGGTACAAAATACGAATTTCTTTTTGGGTTTCATCTTATTTATAAAGCCTGCTACCGTATTACTTTTTTTGTGAAATATAGATTTTTGGTATAAAATACCTATGTCGAAACCTTTCTTTGGCTTTTTATTTGTAATAAAGTACCCTAAAATATTTACACATGGGATTTTATGTTTGTTTCTTAAAATGTGCTCCAAATTTTGACACTTATTCCAATAATAAATAATAATAATGTACCGAAAAAAGGAGTATTTCCTGTTTATTTATCAAGCAGCCTGTCATACTGTCATGTCGTTTTGTACAGAAATCGAACCGAGAATAATTCGGTTAGTGTCGGGGTCGACGGTTTTTAGTCCATCGATTTAGCGCGTGGTTGCTCGCGGCGGATAGTGATGTGCTTTATTCGAGAATTATATGAGAATATGATATTATAAATGTAGTACTTATATGAAATATATATTTTTTATAAAAGCAAACAGGTTAATGGATATAATTACATATTATGCTTGATAATTACCTACCTAAAATACATATATTATGGGAGTACGTTTTTTTATATTATTGCTCTGGTAACAAGATAGAGCGCGGCGTTGAGTTACACCCACACACACTATATAGATTAAATAATGCTGAAATTAGGAAACGAAGTGTCTTAACAATAGGTTTCCTCTGTCTACCTTGCTATATGCGGTATACAAAGTGAAGCTAAAAAATATATATATTAATTTATTTATACTTTACATCACGCGATACGCGCATCACTAGCTCAGTGATGCGCGTAAATCGGTGCGCGTGCGCACCGTAGGGCACTTTCTCGTAATTCGCGCTTCCTATCCGTTTCGGATTGAACGCGTTATCAGGATGCAATTTGCTAGTTTTCAATGCAATGCTATATGCATTTTATAATATTTTTGAAATGTTATTTTTTTGTATTTTTAGCGATACGCTACAGATTAAATATGTATGTATAAAACAAGTATGTACTAATTGCCGCACGCAACTTTGTTGTTTTGTGTAACACGAAGAATATATATCATATTACTTATTTAAGTTTAAAACACAATGAATTATTTTCATTTACTCGCCCTGACAACAAAAGGAAACGCGGCGTTGAGGTCCGCCACTCAACTCGAAATCTTCCGAAAGTTGTGGAGTGCCCCAACACTTAGTTTTCTTCGTTGTTGTTCTTGTTGCTGTTATTTCCATAGCTTCACGTTGTACCCGAATATAACGGAGTACAATGTGAAGCTAAAAAATTATATCTACTTATTTTACAGGTACCATTTCATCAGTCGTAAACACTTAGTATAACAATCAAAATGTCATTAATTTTAAACTTTCACAAAAAGAAATATGCATGTTAATTACAATGTTGTGCGTTTAAGCAGAATCAAATTAAATCATATATTATTGTGATACGCCCATACACTTATTGAATAATTCCTTTGGAAGTTTAATTTCTTTTACGTTTTATGTCTTTACAGCCTCTTGTTGTAAATAAAGAGTCTTGTTATCCTGTTATTTATATCTATATATTATATTTTATAAAGCTGATGAGATTGTTGGGTTATGAGCACCAATCTAAAGAAGTATTGGTTGGGATTAAAAAATCTTTTTATTTTGAATAGTCCGATTTTAAGTTAGACTAAAGACGTATACGTGTCATGTCCCATACGCAAATCTTAGTTATTTCAATTGGATCACATCGTACGACGCAGTTCTCAATTTCTCATTTTATGCGATGTGGGTTCAAAAAAACTTAATGTTTTTTTTACTCTACAAAATACTATCTACTTTATAAAAAACTAAAATAATACATCATAGTGAAATATATGTTATACGTGGTACACAACGATTTAGGTTTTTACAGTATTTATAGTCAAATTGGACCTATGTGCCCCGCCCTACCCTACTATAGGAAACCTAGCCTTAAGATACTCCATAATCCATATTTTACCATTACACCGTGCTTTGTCGGGGTGCTATAGCTATTTAAATTAAATTAAAAAATCAGCTTCACGCTGTATCCCGCAGCACACAGCAGGCAGAGGGAACCTAGTGTTAAGACACTCCGTTCCCCACTTTCTGCCGAATTTTGGAGATATTGCGTGCTGAGTGGCAGAACTCAACGCCGCGCTTTGCCTCGAAACCAGAGCGAAGAAATGGAAATATAAATTTAAGTAAATATTTCATCTTATCGAGTGGGGATCGAACCCACAACCAGTCGCTTTTACAGTCACACTTTGTGCCACTGGCCTCATATAGCTATTTAATAAAAATAATTCATTTTCCTGAGTGAGAATCAAACTGGTAACCGTCGTGTTTACAGTCAAACCAGGCATAGGCCTTTGCGCCACGACGGCCTCTCAACAGCACGTAATTTAAAATATAATAATATCAATTAAAATATTAAACCAAGTTTAAATGGATACCATTTTGAACAACTCGGAGCCAATAACGTACATAATATATTATTATACTTAATAAATGTACATTTTAAGTCAATTTTAAGTGGTTTAACTGTAAGTGATAATTAACAAGCTGACAAGTCAAACTATGTATAAATATATGATTTTCTTATTTCATTAATTTTTTAAAATGCATTAATTACCAAAAATTGGCACGATTTATATTATGAAGGTATGTACGCGGTAATATATCTATATGTTATTTATATATGTCATATAAATAATGTAAAAAAAATGGCATTTTTAATATGATTTTCTTCTTAATATGAAAGTAAATTGACAAGAAAAGGAACTGGTTGTTATACTATTATTTTAAAATTATAACAGTTGTTCAATTGCTTGGCAGTTATATATATATATATATATATGTATATATATATATATATATATATATATATATATATATATATATATATATATATATATATATATATATATATATATATATATAT